>RJWJ010003589.1:0-32105 GCA_004363605.1 Indri indri
TAAGGTTCCAGCTGTCAGATCCCAGCAGTAACTGGAGTTCTCCAAGATGAGAAAGGAAGCATTTGTAAACTTTATCAGTTCCTCCGTGGAAGTGGAAATTTTGCCCTTGGTGTCTACATTTCTGATGTTTTCCCAGAAAGAATTTCAATGCAAACTGTATTTTTCTATGCCAAAGAACCATTCTCATTAATTCTGGTTTTTTTTTTTTTTTCATATTTTAGCTGGAACTGTTGGACCTATAAGTGAGTTCCTTTTCTGTTTCCTAATTCTAACTCTCTTTTGGCCTTCTGTGGAAAACGGAAACTCTCCACACCCTACCTGTTACCATTTCTACCCTGTGGGGTTTCTCTCTCATGTTTCTTGACTGTATTTAAATCTGCTGACAACTCCTGATGCCCAAGCCATCAGACACAATGCCCTAAATTTTCACTGAGTTTAGGAAAAGAGAAAGCCAAATAATTCATATTTTAAATTTTATTTTATTTTTTGTTTTTATTATTTATATTTTTTTAATTACTTAAATTTCTCATTTAAGATGGACATTGAATGACTTGATCTGGTGGGTGGGTTATGCAGCTTCCATGGTAAAATTATCTGTAGTCCTACAGTAGTTGTTCTCCCTCTGGTTTTTCTTCGTAGTTTCTTTAGAAAGAATACTGGTAGCATGAAAATTCTGTTAGTGTCAAACCACACTGATTTTCCTCCTTTTCCTATTTCAGTGCAATTCACACCTACCTGTAAGTATCAAGTTCGTTTCTCTACTCGGCTCCTATCTGACCTACAAGGACTTGGGGCCTCACCTGCCCTGCTTTGTTGACACCATGTTCCACAACTCCCCTAACAACCCTATTACACAGTTTCCAATGAGACTCTGCATGAAGTGTTAGCAAATCCCACAGATTAACATGAAAAACAGAAAACAAAAGAAAAGAGCCCTCTTAGTAACAGTCATAATGACCCATTAGCCAGGGAAGGAATACTTTACAAGTAAACCATAAGTCTCCAAGAAAATGATGGGGCGTGGGAGAGAAAAAGGTAGGAAGTAAAATAGAGGCACGACAAATTAATATAGAATGAGTCTTTCCCAGTCCTCTGAAGGGTTTCAGCCATTTCTGAAAACAAGCAGAGGCCTCCATTCCTGTAGGTCTTCTATATTGTGCAACAGGGAGCCCACCCGAGGCTTACCATACAAGCAACCCCTGATCTTCGCAAGGGTTTCCATTTAAGATACTCCCTCTGGACTGAATGTTGAGAAACAAGTATTTCCTTCACAGTAGTGAAGCATACTCATATTTTTCTCTTTCTCCCTTTCTCTCTCTCTTTCTCTTTCTCTGTCTCTTAGCTGGAGCAACAGGACCTATCAGTAAGTTTGCCTTCTGATTCTCTACTATGGGGCACTTTAATTTCCCTCAGTATCTTAAGGGTGTTTACCTGGTTTCCAGGTTGGGATTTCGAGGGCTTGGAGTTCATATTTTCTTGGTCTTTTGGTTTCTTCTACCTAACATTTTAATAAATCATGAATGATTCTGGGAATGTACATTTCACTGATAAACACAAACTACAAAGCAGAGGACAAACCCTTGGAGAAGTTTTCCTGTGGCTTATTGGCACACACAGAGGACTTCTGTGATGTGAAAAAGTCTGAAAATAGAGTTAGCCAGGGGTGGTGGCTCACACTTGTAATCCCAGCTACTTGGGAGGCTGAGGCAGGAGGCTCGCTTGAGGCAGTAGTTTGAAACCAGCCTGAGCAATATAGACAGACCAGGTCTTTTATTTTAAAAAAACAAACCAAAAAAAAACTGAGAGTAAGATGGCAAGATGTGAAATAATGGATAAGGATTTTTCTAATCCTCTAGAGGAGTTTAAACTGATCAAAGGGTGACCTCTACTTAGTACCTTTGCCATTTACCATCTCAGTGGATCCATTAAATAGAGAGGACTTTATATGCATTAGCTTGCCATAGCATCCCAGCTAAACAGTCAACATTTCTACTACACAACTGCAGCTGAACTTGAGCTTAGTGATGCTGATTCTTAGTAGGGAAAGTATATAAATGAGAACAAGGTCTCCTGAGCCTGAAAGCATCCACTGATTTCTTTTATTTCTTGTTTGTTTGTTTGTATGTTTAGAGCTCTCTCAAAAAACCATCGGTAAGTCATCTGAGTCTCAATTATAATGTCTTTTGGTCCTTTACAATACTCAGAACGCCAATCTATTTCTTGTTTCAATGATTCATGTCCAAAGACTCAAGGATCAAGTGCTTCCACCACCTCATAACCCCACCCAGAACTCGTCTAGGTTGGATTCACCCAAGTTCTGCAATAAAAAGATATTAACTATGAAGCTGAAATGCAAAGTGAAAAAATGAGATATTCCCTCCTAGAGATGTTCCTTCCTGAGCTGTTTCCATTAAGTATATAATCTAGCTTTTTAGAGTCAACATAAAGACCTTCTTTTTCCATTATTAGATTATCTTCACTTGGTAAAACAATGTAAATTTTAAGTTTCCTTTCATTTTAATTGCTCTGAAAAGTTCTCTCCAGAACAGTTAGGTTCTATTTTCATCAACTTTTAGCATCTTTCCCTATTACATTTTTCCACAGAAACATTATACATAATGGTTAGGTTCTAAGACACAATTGCTCATAATTACATGTTTATAAGCTGAGACCCATCCATGTACAAATAGTTTGTTTCACACACTGGATTATAATATTACTAACAAAAACTAAGAATTTTTTTAAATTATAAAACTAAGTATGATTTGAGTTTCTTCTATAATCATGTGATAGAATGAATGAGTCCTATATTTGTACCTAATCATTTGTACCTAATCACACTGTTTGAGCTATTCCTATTATGTCTTAATAATATTTTTCTAATAGTCACATGCATTATTCTGTTAGATCTACACAACATTCCAATGGCAGTAGGTAAGGCAGGTATCATACCCATACTTAGAGATAAGGAAACTGAGGGTTAGGAGTCATTTCTCCAAGAAAAAAAAAAAAAGGAGAGAGGAGTAATTAATAATAAAATTAGGAATGAAGTTTTAAAGAGTCTTAGTTCTTTCCACTACCATTTTTAGATGTTATAATAGGCTACTAACAATGAATAAAATGAACTTCTAATTTGAGATTAAAGTACAAAAAAGGGCTATGGGGAAAGACAATGAGAGAAAGAGCAACACACAGAGTAAAAGAGAATGAAGATGCAGGTTAAAGAGAGATAAATGGAAGAAAATTTTAAAAGAACAAAAGTGGGAAGAAAAGTGAAAGGAGAAAGATTAAGTGAATTGGCACACAGGAGAAAAAAGAAGAGTAAATATATATAAATAAAGCTGAGAAAGGGAAGTAAAGGAAGGGTAAAAGAAGTTACAAACTAAGAGCGGGAAGGGGTGAAGAAAAGATAGGAAAACTGAAGAAAGAAAACAAAATTTGAAGTGATCACCTATCCAAAGATTTAGCAACTTATATCAAGAGGGGAGATGTCCTAAGAGTTCTACTTAGGAATCAAAGGCACATATTTATAATTACAGTCAAAGCAAATATTAAATTACTTTGGAAATACCTAAATTTCTAGCTTATCTACAGCTCATAGCCCAGGATATCCAGATCTGGAAAAATACCTTCTAGCTGTTTTACATAGAAAAAAATTGAGAGTTAAAAGTTTAGGGCTTATGGGTCCAAACTGGGATACTTCTCATCATGAGTGCCATTGAAGTATGGAAAAGAAAGATACTGCAATGCCCACTGGGGGGTTGTCTCTTTAGGCTCACCTAACCACGCAGACTCACAAGATCATCATGGCCCTCATCTGGCACCAGTCTATTCAGTAAGACCTAAGGCAGGAAGCACAGCTTGCCAGCCGGGCAGCACCAACCATCCCTCTTCTGTAGGAGTAACCCTCACAG
Organism: Indri indri; assembly: GCA_004363605.1. NCBI lineage: Eukaryota > Metazoa > Chordata > Mammalia > Primates > Indriidae > Indri > Indri indri. Next base: position 3,915 of record RJWJ010003589.1, read on the forward strand.
TGATCTGTGCAGGTATCAACATAGCCACCTAGGAACTATTGTCTTTGGTCTCCGATCAATTGAATGTGGGAGCTTCCCTGGCTTAGAAGCCACACATGTTCCCCAGGAGCTAAAATCTCCTAGAAGAACCCCATACACATTGCCTGCAGGGATCCCCTAAGCCCAGGAATATGCCCACATACATGGCTCACTATGCTCAGGGAAGTCCAAAGCTATGGTTTCTTGACTATTTATAGTTCTCCCAGTTCAGATGCAGTTGACTAATCAAGGATCATTCTTATGTAAGTAATGATGCCAAGTATAACATAACAGGCTTTCAATCTTTATCAGGTCATCAGGGGATAAGAGCTAGAAAATCAACTGAAGGCTAATTTCTCGTTAAAAACTGAAGGTTTTGTTGACCCTTTGCTCACAGATACTAAAGCTAGTCAAAGCAGCAGTCATCACTCTGTCAGTTCCCAATAAGCTGGAAGTTGTGAGAAGAGGGAACCGGATCATTACCTCCTACCCTAACGCCTTCCCCTGGAACATATTAGTTGGTCAGAAATAAAGATTTTAGTACAAGAGTAGCCCTTGAGAAAGCAATATCTTCTATTTTTACTGATAGAAAGAGTTGCACCTTTCCCTAATATCAATAATATTGATACCTAAAATCAACACCTGATAACAAAGTTTCACCTTTCTCCAATATCTCTTAGGTTGACAAAGATCCTACAGAAACCCGCATTTCAGGCTGAAATATTTCAGTAAATGCTAAATATCCTTTTTACTCTACAGTTAACATAGTCGGATTAGTTCTCCCTAATGATCTCATAAGTGATATCACTGCGTCTCCCCTACTCTACCCCTCAAAGCTTCATCTCTAGAATAAAATTAATGAAAAAAATGTTCTTCAATCAAATAACCATACTAATATGCCAATTTGAATTTCTTTTTAGTGCAAACTACAGGACCTATCAGTAAGTTGTCTATATATATCTGTATCAACTTATCTCTGGTGGCTTCCTACTATGTCTGAAGGACTTTGGCTTCAACTATTTACATTTCTGGGTTAAAGAAGCTAAAAATGACCAGGCACAGTGGCTCATGTCCGTAATCCTAGCACTTTGGGAGGCTGAGGTGGGAGGATTGCTTAAGGTCAGGAGTTTGAGACCAGCCTAAGCAAGAGCAAGACCCCATCTCTATAAAAAATAGAAAAATTAGCCAGGCGTGGTGGCACATTCCTGTAGTCCTAGCTGCTCAGGAGGCTGAGGCAGGAGGATGTCTTAAGCCTAGGAGTCTGAGGTTGCAGCAAGCTATGGTGACACCACTGCACTCAAGCCAGGGTGACAGAGCAAGACCCTGTCTCAAAAAAAAATGAAAAGAAGAAGGTGAAAATCACATTTCTCAGACTTTCATTTCCCCGTATCCTAACCATCTCTTTGGGCAACCAGTCATATTTTATGGAAATTTCATTACCTTAAAGTTCATAACAGACAGGCACTTTTCTAATAATGATTATAGCAGTTTGTCAATAATCATTAGAAGAGCTTTTTCAAAGTAAAGATGTGAGAGAGAGATCTGGAGAAGGATGTAAGAAATGAGCAAGAACACAAAAGAAAGATGACAAAAAAGACTGAAATAAGAGTGATATGAGGAAGAGAAGATGGGGGAATATGAAAAAAGTAAAACAATTGAGAATTTCACCTCCAGCACCTATACTGAAAAGCAAGAATGAAGTGGTTGTCCTTTTAACTAAAACATGGTTGTAAGTCTCTTCGAGGAAGGTGTTTCTCACAGAGAGGACATAGTACAGTAGCAGTGCCATAAAAAATGCCTAATCCTGAATAGCAGATTTAGTTATTCCTGAGAAAATCTGCTCTACTTTGGAAAACATCAATGGTATAAGTATTTTTTACATTCAACAGCCACAATAATTTGTTTGTTTTTATTTTTAGTACGATGTACTGGACCCAGTGGTAAGTACCTTATCGATTTTTTCACTTCTGGGTTCCTTCATCTTCTACAATGTCTAGAGGCCTGTTCCTTGTCCTAAATGTGTCTGTTGCCATAAGAGCAGTGGTTTTGGACATGTTTTCATGCTTCACAGTTTCTGCCTGAGAATTCTCCAGGGCTGTTTTTTTAAAGAAAAAGAGTAAGAACAGGAGGCTGACACAGGAGAATCACTTTAGCACAGGAATTGGTGGTTACAGTGAGCTGTAATCGCACCACTGCTCTCCAGCCTGGGTGACAGAGTGAGACCCTGTCTCTAAAAAAAAAGAAAGAAAGAAAAAAGAAAGTAAGAAAAGCAGTAAGAAAATTCCCCAGTAATAGTCCTGATGGCTTATACAAAAATATAGAAGAATTTTCTAACATAACAGAGAAAGAATAAAAAGGGCAGCTTTTTAGTTCTGAAGTGTTTTGTAGTTTCTAAAGGGCCTACTCAAGGATAATGCAGACAATGTAAAGAAAATAAGAAAAGCAAATTTTAAAAATAAATGTAAAAGGAGAAAAAAACAATGAAATTTAAATAGACTGAAGTCTTATCAGTTTTCTGATGCAAGTCTACCAGGAAATGCTATTCAAGGTCTAGTCTACCCTGAGTTCCTTCCCCAGTCTTCTTCCCCAAAACCCTTCTCTTTCCTCATGTCCTATCCTGCTCCCTGCCTCCTACCCCCTAATACCCCTCAACCTCTCACCACACACACACAAAGATAAGAAGAGAGACAAAGAACACTTCATGGAACAGAATATGACAGTAGTTGGGCTGCAATTACGATAATTGGCAGAAGCATCAGGCAACTACAAATCCTATGAGGAAAAGAAAAAAGGGAAATTTCATATTGTGACTATCTAGGGAAAAACCAGTGTCAAAATCAAGGGTGTCAAAGCCAACCCCTGAACATGGGAAATTCTGAGTCTAGAAAGTAAGTGATAGCATTCCCAAATTTAAGCCAAGCAGGAGGAAATTATCAGAAGGCAAGTCAGGTGTTTCTTCATTTAGCTGAGCTCCTACCAGGTATCAAATACTGAGCTGAGCACTAGAGATAAAGCCATGACTAAGAGAGAGAAAGAAGTGGTTGGTCTCTAGGGCCATGGAGTTTACAGTTATGCAAGATATCTTGGGAAAACAAACTCGAAATCTTGAGAAGGCAGGCAGCACCCCACATGACCATACTATGAAAAACTGGATATTTCCTGCCCTAAATGCTGATTCTAAACATCCTTCTTATGAATGAATAAGAACCATCACTTATTGACCATTCCCCTGAATCAAGGCTGTCTCTCTCGGTACTCGTAATTATTGCCAAGACCTACTGCCTTGAAAGTTCTCATAATTCTTACAGGGAGGAAAAAATTAGAACCCAGCCCACCTGAGAGGATCTCACTGGGGCTAAAGAAAGGGTCCCATTCAGTCTAATGTCCCCTAATAGCCACCACGTGCCAGAGAATCTATATGGATGCATTGCCCTTTTTTTCCTCTCTTGTTAACTCCCTCTCCCCTATGTGTAAACACTTAAAAAATATAATAATGTATAAATGAAAATTATATTGCTATTTTTATTCCTTCCTAGATTTCACCCTAAATTATAGGAGATTTGGAGAGAGTGCAAAATGCACTGATTAAAATTTAAAAGATTTTAACAAAAATTAGTGGCTCCCAATAGTCCTAGTAAAGAGAAGGAATAAGAAAAACACTGCCAAATCAATTAGCAGGTTAGGTAAGAAAGAGTGATTAAAGAAAATGAGACTGATGAAAGTACATAAAAGTACAAGTTTAAGACATTATGAATCTCTAGAAGTATTTCAAGCATTTACCATCCTTGAATGGAACACGAAGGATGAACAAAGCCTCACTTTAACACTTTAAAGCCACTCTCTTATTCCAGACCAGCAGAAACAGGCCTGGGGGTGCAAAGCGCGAAGTGGGGCACCTATGCCCAGACACTGTATTAAGCTAACAGGCAGGTTTTAGGGCCCCTGCATTTTCTCTGCAGTTACCCTTTTTAAGCCTATCATGGGAGAATTGAGTTCTCTTGGTTTTACACATGCTGATTTCTCCTTTTTTTTTTTTCCTTCCATTTTTCCATCAGCTGAAACTTCAGAAATGACCAGTAAGTTCCATGTCTGTTCTTATGTGATAGCTGCCTTTGGCTTCCCAAAGCCAAAAGGAAAAGGTCTAGGATCCTTTTCCTCCCTACTTGTTTGTCCTGTATGTGTAGAAACTCATGTTCCTCCATCTCTTTTGCTAATTCCACAATCTGGGGGCTGCCCTACCCCTTGAGAGCAATAAATAAAGGAAAATGGCAACCCCACTGATCAACCCAAAATATAGAGATCAGAGGAAACTACCCAAAGTTTATACTGACTTGTCAACAAGGGAAGGGGAGGATATCTGTATTAATGAATGAAAGCTTGCACAGGATGGCGGAAATAGAGAAAAGAAAGATAAAGGCAACACAGTTTAAAGAAATTACCAATCCCCTGCAGGATTTGAAGCAGTTACCAGTCACTGCAGAAAGGCAAGAGGTAAATCATCTCCCTTTCCTGCAGGCCCCGCATACTAAGTAGGAGGCAGACTCCCTGCAAGGCATGATGGCAGGTGTATTCCCCAGCACAGCACTCTATGCCCCTCCATTGCCATTTCTCATATTTCCTGTCAGAAGAGTAGCAAAAAAAAACTAGTTCCTTTTTCACCAGCCTGTCCACACTAATTTTTCTCTTTGTTTTTCAGCTACAGGATCCTCTTGTAAGTTTGACCGTCTCCCTTTGTGATGAAACTCAATTGTCTCAAGCAATGTCTAATACAACTTAAGACAAAATTGATCCCTCTATGTTGGGATACAATAGCTTAAAGTTCCAATTTCCTTGACTCCTTGTTTTTCTATTACTCAGAACTCCACTACCTTATTAATGAGTTCCTAGCACATCCACTGAGTCACATAAAAATAAAAGATTAGAGAAAAAAATTCTCCATGGTTCTAAATATTGTCAGTTAGGAATTTTCCAAATGGAAGAAAAAAAAAGGAATAGGAGAAAAATGATAGTGATAACATTTCTGTTTTCCAGCTGGATCATCCATACAAGCAATTAGTAAGTTGTTTATTTGTTTCTCTGCTGTGCACTTATCAAAGTCCAGTGATGTCTATTGGAACTTGAATTCTAATAGAGGAACTTGAAAATCCTATTTTCTTAGCCTTTTGCTTTTCCATTATCCAGAATTCTACCATCTAATAATTAGTTTTCTGGAATTTACTAATGCCTATGATCAGAAAAACTTTTCAAGCAAGTATATCACTAGGAAATGTATCATTATCATTTAGAAAAAAAATGAGGAGAGGAAGCAAGAAGGGAATAATAAGAAATCCTCTGCTTGTTTTTCAGTCACATCACCTCCTTGCACAGTTAGTAAGTCTGTGTGTTCATTTAATTCTCTCCCACAGGACTCAGTTGGTCTCTAGTGGGGCCCAGGAGTCTTTATCTAGCCATATTGGGATACAAAGGGCTTGAGGTGCATCTTGGCCTCTTGCTCTCTCATTATCAAAACCCTTTTGGGATATTCATGATATACTGAAAAGTTCTAAGACTACTGATTTACAAAAATATGAAAAACAGAGCAGAGAAAAAAATTACATAGTTATAAAGATCATCAACAAGAGATTGTCTACCAAAAAGGAAAAAATGATAGAAGAGAAAGGAATGGATACGAAGTTTCTACAGCCCTTTTTCATTTGGACCTCCTGCCCTACCAGATCTGTTTTTCTACATTTAAATTCCAGAATATCTTAGGAAAATTTCCCTGACCATATAGGAATTTTAGGCTCTCAGCTTTTAAATAATTATAGGAAAACAATCAAACTTTACTGATTTACATAAAAAATAAAGAGCAAACAGGAAAGTTTCTGAGCAGTTCAAAATGATGTGTTCCAAAGGACTTCACAAACTGAAAAAAAAAAAAAAAACTTGAACAAGGAAGAAAGGAAAAGAAGATAACAATTTTTTCTCTGTTCTATTTACCAGCTGGATCAATTCTACCTGCCATCAGTAAGTCCATGTTTCTAACACTGTCGGGTCCTAGAGTCTCTCCTTTCCCTGGCAGTGCTAAGATTTCTGGGTTTGGGGTGCATACTACTTACCCTCCATTATCAAAATTCCATACATTTTTTTATAAATTCTGATTTACAAAATCAGAATTTATAATTATTTATTAATGATTTTTTATAAATTCTGATTCTGCCAATTCAAATTTAAAGTAAATGAATACCAAAAGGAAAGTTTTCTCTATTGTTATAATGACCTACCAAGAAGAAACTCTCTAAATAGAAGGAAAAAAATGGTAGGAGAGAAAAGTTGGTAAGGTACTTCTCTATTTTTCAGCTGGTCCACCTTCAGTGCCCAGCGATAAATTCAGTTTGTTTTTCTACTGTTTTCCATTGTTGTTCTTGTTGTTCTATACAAGGCATAGGGACCTGTCCTTGCCCTGCTAATTTTTAACTCTGTGTGCAGCAACCTGAAACTTCCAGTTTCCTTTGCCTTCTGCTCATCTACCTTCTCCCTATAAAGGAAACTTACACTTAATTTCAAATACATATTTCCTTTGTGCCTTCTATAAAAACTATATAGGTCCTTTAATTATATTATCCCATTTAATCCTTAGAGTAATTCCACTACCTCCTTTGTAAGGGATAAGAAACTGAGGTCAAATACTCGCCTAAGATTACACAGTCATAGAACCATAATTCAAACTCAGACCTGTGAGACTACCAAACTTTTCCCCTACACAAATATGACTCCCTAGAAAGAACCTTGTTCCTTTCAAACAAATCTTCAGTGATGTCTAATTTGTTTTTTTAGGTTCGCCCCTGGCACCCATAGGTAAGTGTTATACCTGTTTCTCTACTTTGGTTCTCTTTGGTCCCCTTCACTTCACTTCTGTTAAAGTGATTTGAGTTTCTCATTCCTCTCTTACTTCCTAATTACACAGGTTGCTTTACATTATAGATAATTTAAGAAAATACTAACTGAAATAAAGACTAAGCTAGCGTTCATCAACAAAAAACTGAAGAATGTTATGAAATAACAGAGGTAGGCAGAATTTGTTAAAGAGAGAGAGGAAGACCATAATGCTGTTTAAATGGAGAAAGACCTTGAGTGTTCCCTCAAGATTCAAAGGAAACAGAAAGATTCAGGGTCTTTACCTAAGACTAGACCCAACGTTGTTCAGGTCCATTCATTTAGAAGGGATTGTTAAAAATAAAAAAATGAAAATTAAGAAAAGTTCTTCGGATCCAATAAATGAAGAGGGCCTTTAAGGAAAGCCTTTCTTTGACTTCATCATCACAAGACCACTGCCTAATCTTACATCTAAGTTTGCATTGCAACTAATCTATAGGGTTGTTTGTGATGCTCCCCTCTTTGCCCACCTAAGCCCTCCCCTCACAGACTATAGCAAAATATATTAGATAATAATATGTTTTTGCTATTTGAAAAAAATTAAATGGATTTCTTTTTGCTTGTTTTTTAGTGCTTTCGCAGAGAACGACAAGTAAGTTCTTTATTTCTCAGCTGGTCATATGTGGAGACTTTCATATCTTAGATGTTCTACTTCTAAGTGCCCAAAACATTGAGACTCATGTTTCTCATATCCATTTGCTCCCACATAACCCAAAGTTCTCCAAATTAGTACTCAAGACAAGCTTTTTAATTCATAACTGTGGGATTTCCCATTATTTCTGTTCTTAACTCAATTTCCCAGGTAACAGACACAAAGAGTGACTCAATATTTAAATGGGATCAAGCACTGAAATGGTGATATTTTACAGAGCATTCATGAAACCACCTTTCACACTATGTCCTAGTTTTCCAGAATGCAAATCTGGTTCTCATACCTAGGTTACAAATGATTTTCAAGCAAACCCAATACCCCCTGGGATTCCTCTGACTGAAATTAAATCACATTAACATTAAAACTCAAAGTTCCTGTCAAGGTTAAGACTTCAGATGCCAACAAAGCCCAGGGAGGTTTTGCAGATGAATAAGGTAAGGTAAGTCTCCTAGGAACTGTTTAGAACTGGGAGGACACATGCAGTCTGAGGAGGTTAGCTGCTGCTCAGCTCCAGCCAACTGCCCCATGCAAGAATGCAGATCTAGAGTTGCCAAAGCATCTCACTTAATCCAGATTTTAAGTAAAATTTCGTAATTTTTATTTATTTATTTTTTCAATGTATTTTTTTATTTCTGCATATTATGGGGGTACAAACATTTAGGTTACATTGCCCTTGCCCCACCCCCCAGTCAGATCTTAAAGTGTGTCTATCCCCAGATGGTGCTCATCGCACTCCTTATGTGTGTATATACCCATCCCCTCCTACCCCCTCCCATCTGCCCAACACCCAATAAATGTTATTCCTATGTGTGCACTTAGGTGTTCATCAGTGAAACAATTTGCTGGTGAGTATACATGTGGGGCTTATTTTTCCATTCTTGGGATACTTCACTTAGTAGACTGGGTTCCAGCTCTATCCAGGAAAATACAAGAGGTGCTATATCACCATTGTTTCTTAAAGCTGAATAGTACTCCATGGTATACATATACCACATTTTATTAATCCACTCATGTATTGATGGGCACTTGGGTTGTTTCCACATCTTTGCAATTGTGAATTGTGCCGCTATAAACATTCGGGTGCAGATGTCTTTTTTATAGAATGTCTTTTGCTATCTTGGGTAGGTGCTCAGTAATGGGATTGCTAGATCAAATGGTAGATCTACTTGTATCTCTTTAAGGTATCTCCATATTGCTTTCCACAGAGGTTGCACTAGTTTTTAGTCCCAAAAATTTCCCAATTTTTCAACACAATAGACATCTGGATTACTCTGATCGTAAGCATGCATGCTAATACACTCCCCTCCACTTCCATCTAAACATACTCTGAATATAATATAATTTTTATAATAATAACATTTCAGTAATTTCAGTAATGTTAGGACAAAGACATTTGTCCTGACAAAAGTATTAGAGTTGAATTGGAGCTGTTAACGCAGAATGAGCTGGTGTCCCTCTGAAGTCCCCATCCACACATCGTTTCTGAATCCTGAGCAAAGGGGCTGATCAGCTAAATAGTCTCACTGCACAGATGAAAATACAAAGTCAGTGCTCCAGACCCAAGGACGAGGTTGGAAACTCCAGATGTGCATGTTTGAGCACAGGCTCTATAATTGGAAACAGGGACCGGGGCTCACCCAAGGTGAGCAGAGAGATTATTGGTTTTGCAGCTAGAAATTACAAGTCAGAATCCAAATTGAATGTATAGTGTCCTTTCCAGTGGAGTCATCAGAGAGGATAGGCAGAACAGAAATGTAAAAATCCAAGACCCAAGGGATTGGGAGGAGGAAAAAAGGTACGCCAAAGTAACTGAGGACTGTGCCACCTTCTTTTTGGCCAGCTTAGTCTTGGCTAGTAATTGTCTTTAATTAAAAATACACAGACAAACTTCAGCATAGAAAAGGAGGGTAGAGTGATTTCCAAGGGGCAGAAACTGAATGTAGGAATACACTGTGAGGAGAAGCTAAAGCTAAGCTCTTGACAGGAAAGGTGAACAGATGAAGAAACAGAGGTAGCAGTTTTGCCTGAGGAACACAGCCAGAGTTTCAACACCTGCTCCCGGATAGCAGCCAAAGCCTCAGGCCACAACATGGTGGAGAACAGGAATTGGGCCACCCTGAGTAAAACCAGAAGCAGAAAATACACTGCCTGTCCATGAAGAGGAGCCAAAATATCTTCACCCATCTGCCCCAAGCATGAAAAAAGAGCCACCCACCCAGGTCCACACCTAAATCTTCCCAGTGTGCAGAGCCCTGCTAGGTGTGCTATCTAGGCAGTGTGCATATCCCAAGTCAAAACAGTTGAGGTCTGGTTCAGTGATGGTGTGCCCAGGAAGCTGGGGCAATAGCAACCACAAAATTCCCCACAGGAAGGGATCCACAACCCCATATCATATTCATGTGATAAAATATCCATGAAAGATAATTCCCAAAGAATAAGAAACTACAAAAAAATATAAAATCTATGAGGAAATTCAGCACAAGCCCAACAAATTGGAGAATTCCGACCCAGAGAAAGATGGAAATTTTCTCTAGAAACTGCTAAAGCAATCTGAAGACTAAAATAAGAAACTTAAAATCTTTGAAGACATTAATGCATTTAACAAATATATATTGGCCTGTTCCAGGCCAGGCATTATCCTAAGCACTGAAAATATAGCAGTAAATAGGACAAAATCCCTGCACTCGAGGAGCTGATATTTTGAGATTAAAAACAGACAAATAATAGCAAATGAACATATAATAAAAGTCAGGCAGATAAATGCCATAAAGAAAATTAAGAAGAGTAACAGACTGGACTAGAGAAAGATGGATAGAAAGGGAAGAAAGTGTGCTCCACGTAAAAGGAACAAGTACGAGGGACCTTCTAATGGGGATGCAAAATGGCCAGCCCAGCTGGAAAGAAGGAGGCAGAGCAGTGGAAGATCAGGTCGGAGGGACAAGAGCTAGATCACGTGGGGCCTTGCAATCTTTAGTAAAAATTGCAGATTTTATTCTAGATGTGATGAGAATCAATTGGAGGGTTTGAATAGGGGAGTGATAAGGGTCTACTTTCTAACTTTAAAAGATCACTCTGTCTACTATTATGGAGGATTAACTGGGGTGAGCGTGACAAGGCTCAAGAGAGGAAGCAGAAAGACCAGTTAGGAGGCCTGAAACTGAAAGTGAGTGTCGCAAGGAGAAAAGTGGTCAGACTGGAGGTGAGGAGAAGGCTTCAGATTCCATTTGTTTGGGGGACAGTCAACAGGGCCTGCTATTAGATCGAATGCCTGTTTGTGGGACAAACAAGACTCAAGAATTACTCCTAGGTTTGGAGCCTAAGCAACCAGACAAATGGACTATTTCCTGATCTAGGTAGATGGGAGGAAGAGTAGATTTAGAGGAGGTAAGTATGAGTTCAGTTTTGCATATGTTAGATTCTAGATGCCTGGGACATTTAAGACTAGTTTATTAAATAATGTGAGCTAGTTTAGCACAGATCTCTTCCCTGTCCCTTAATGATATCTTAGAACCCATAATTTTCTAGTCACTTTAAATTATTAAAAACATTCAGGCCACCCCTCTTAAAACACTCAGCTCTCCTAGTAGCCAGTCTTAGGCCCACTGACTCAGCATAGGGAGGAAGTACAGTCTGTGTCTCCTTCCTGCGCACTCTCCATGTTGTTATAGCTCCCAGTGAGTTGAGGCTGGAAGGATGGATTTGGGACATGCAGTTTCCCTTCTCTGTTAGTGGTAGGCCTTTTTCTCTGAGAACCTGAGACTAACTATCCTTTAATGTCATCTAGGGCAGATACCCAAATGTCTTATAGAATACATATTTGAGTTCTTCAAAGGAATCTGTAAGAGCTTGACCAGTTCTGAGGGCTCCACAGCATAGTCCCCAGTGTGGGAGTATCAACTCTAGTCTTGCCTGTTCCAGAGCCCCTCAGTCCCCTTCCCAGCAATACATTTCATAGCCTGTACTACAGATGTGCCCTCACCAAGTAGGCCACCCACTTGAGTGATGTACCAGCAAGAAGATTCAAGCCTGGATGTCTTTTGCACTGCCCACTGAACCCTCAGTAAGCATCCTTGTCACAAAAAAAAGGACACTGAGCACTGCTATCTCTCAGCAACTTTATTTTCCTTCTATTTAAATAGGCACAAAACAAATCAACAAATCCAATAAGCATATAATTCAATCAGCGGATAAGTTGCCACACATCCTTTCTCAGACACGTCCCTAATCTTTGTAAAAAAAAAATCAAAGTCCTTCTCATTTGCCTTCAGAAAATAATATACTATCTCTTCCTCCCCTATACCATTCCTTAGTTAACTACTCACACTCTAAAGATTGACTTAAATCTCCTTTCCCTTACAGCTGTTTGTTTATCTAGGCTTGGGAAAAGGGTAATATTTGGGATATGAGAGCTTTCGGCCATCATCTGTTAAAGCCTGAGAGCAGCAGGTCTCCATTGCACAACTCCAAGAATCCTTTCCCAATGCATTCTGGAGTTGGGCGATGCTGCAGCCCTTCCTGAGGATTTGTCTCACCTCAATTTGATGAAGAGACAAATGGGAAGTTACAATCTCTTTTCTTCAGCTTTGTGATCCTACTTGTCAATTTTGGGATAACAGGAAAAGTACCACTCAACATCCTGTTCCCCATCAAAGCATATACTGTATATCAAAAAGCAATTAAATATTTGTGTCTGAAGATTTAGGGAGAAATCAGGTGGAGAATAAATTTGACAGTAATCAGCATATAAATAACATTTTAAACTGCTGGACTAAATTAGATCAACGAAGATGTGTGTAAAGATAGAGTGCTAAGGATTAAGCTCAAGAACACCAGTTTTACGGAAGAAGAGAAAAATCTAAGTATATAGAGAAGGAGTGAGCAGGGAGGAAAAAGAAAAATGAGGAAAGGGGTATCTCACAGAACTCGAGGGAAGACAGCATTATATTTCGACATGCAAAGAATCAACAAATGCATCAAAAACTGCTAAGAAGTAAAGTTTTGGACTAAGAATTGACAATGAATTTTGCAAAATGCTGGAGCTCCGGTGGTGCAATCAGCATGCAGTACTTATATGAACTTTGCAAAATGAAGGCCATTAGTAATAACCTTGATAAAATGGGATGATAAAAAGCCTAATTGAAGGGTTAAGGAGATAAAATTTTAAAAAGGTAAGGCAGCTGATAAAAGCATATAGCAGCTAATATACCATGAAAGGCCACCAAAGGCTGGAGCTCCTGTAGGTCGTAGCTTACCTAATGGGTAACAAGAAAGACTATCCATTAAAAAAAGATAAAAGAAGATATTACATATTTTAGAGATAGTTTGAAGAAAAAACAGGCAGATATTAAAAAGAATCAAACTGAAATCTTAAGAATGCAAAATGGTTATTGAAATCGAAATGATAGTATATTAACATTTATAGTTCTATACCTATATAGAAATAATAGTTAAGTATTATATTAATCATAGTTTAAAAGAGAGAGTGAATTGGAAGACAGAACTAAGGTACTCAGAATAGTACACAGAGAAGAGAGTGAAAATATTAAAAAGAAGAGCTGGGAATAGAATGAGTTCAAGTGAAACAGGAATTAGATAAGAGAGAATTCAGAGAATGTTTTAACAGATAATAATGGATAATATTCCAGAAGAAAAGACATATAAGTCCTTCAATCAAAAGGGTTCACTGAGATCTGAAATTATTAATAGATAACTTGAAAACAGACATACACACACATAAACACACACACATACACTCACATGTGCCAAACTCAGCATAGTAAACTGACAAACAGGCATAAAAAGAAAATCATAAAGACAACCAGAGAAGCAGATCACCTGCAAGGAATCATGTGAACACTAGACTTCTCATCAGCAATAATATGTGCCAGAATACAACAGAACAATATCATCAAAGGACTGACAGAAAATTATGATAAATCCATACTACACAACCAGCCAAATTATCACTTATGAGTGAGAATGAAATGAAATCATTTTCATATATTCAAGAACATAGAAGCTCACTAAACACAGATCCTCGGTCAAAGAATTATTAAAGGGACATACTTCAGTGAAAATAAAACTCAAAAAGCAGTTAGAGCCAGGGAATATATGTAAAAAAATAAGTTGACAAAACACTATGGTAAATCTAAAATAGTAACTGTAAAGAAGAAAAAGGGAAGGGAGAAAAGAGGAAAAGAAGGAAGAAAAGAAAGGGAAGGAGAAAGTGAAGTGGAAGGAGAAATTTGTTAGTGTGCTTTAAAATGAGTAGACCTAAAGTATTAGAAAAAAATAACTTAGTGACAAGGCTAGTAATTATGAATGAAGTTAATCTGACAAAAGGACAGAAGTACTGATTAACTTTTCAATTCATTAAAATATATATATTTGAATGTTTAGGCCAAAAAAAAAGACAATATAATGGAAATGCAACATACATCTTCTGAACTCATAGGGAAAATAAAAGAAAATCAGAAAACTGTATTCGTCCAAAAGAAAACAAGAAAAGAGAAAACATGAAAGCAAATAAAACGCAATGTTTTTAAACTAGAGGTCCAAAAAAAAATCTAAATATGTCACTTAACACAATACGTAATGAGTTACACTCAGATGTAATAAGAAAAGAGTTAGAAATTGGTACTTCTTTACAGGCACATATGGAAGCAACATTCATCACTGATTGGGCATGTGGGAGGGGAGAGGAAGGGATTCACACCTAATGGTGCAATGCACACTGTCTGGGGGGTGGGCTTGTAGCTTTGACTCGAGCAGTGCAAAGGCAATTTATGTGACCAGAGCATTTGTACTCCCATAATATTCTGAAATTAAAAAAAAGAAAACTATTTTTTCAATGGTACATAACTTAGGCAATTTATATTAATACAAAAATTAAAAGTTATTTACATCCTGAAGTTTAAACAAAAGAATTTTTTGAATTTTTCTATGAAAAGTATAAGAAAAATAGCTGAATTCTATTAATAAATATACCTAAAATATGGTGACAAACAGAAAAATTGAAATAAGGGAATTTTAAAACATGTCAAGCAATAAACAACAAAACAAAATCTGATAAACTGTTCAAATACAAGATAAAATAGAAGAAAAAGAATGACATTCCATATTGATAGAGGAAATTTTTAACAGAGACTATGTAATAGTCATAACCTTATAGCATAGCCTTAGAAATACATAAAATAAAAACTGACAAAACAGCAAAGAATTCAATACATTTACAATTAAATGGAGAGATTTTTATAATATGTCTCTCATAAAATAAATAGGTAAAACAGACAAAAATTAGTAAGACTAGAGAAGCTTTGACACAATTTTAGACACAGAACCTTCCACCCAGTAAGGACAGGTGGAAAACCTATTAATTTGATCACCAACTCCGTCAACTAGAGAGGGTTTTGAATACTTCCAAAACACATTTTTAACATAATATAAATCACATTTTCTGAGCACAAGGCAACAAAATTAGAAATAACAAAAAATTAATACATATATTGAGAAACTAAAAAGCATACTTCTTTTTTTTTTAATTCAGGATATCATAGGGGTACAAACATTTTGGTTACATGTAATGCATTTGCCTTGCCCAAGCCAGGGCTACGGGCCTGCCCTTCCTCCATACAGTGCACTCCACTTTCATTAGTTGTAAGTTTACCCGCCCCCATCTCCCTACCTGACTGGCACCCAATGAGTATTACTACCATGTGAGCACCTCAGTGTTGACCAGTTAATACCAATTTGATGGAGAGTACATGTGGTGTATGTTTTTCCATCCTTGTGATACCTCACTTCAAAGGATAGGCTCAAGCTCTATCCAGGAAAATATAAGAGGTGCTAGCTCACCATTGTATTTTGTAGTTGAGTAGTATTCCAAGGTATACATATACCACGTATTATTATTTATTTATTAATCCACTCATGCTTTGATGGGCACTTGGGTTGTTTCCATATCTTTGCAATTGTGAATTGTGCTGCTATAAACATTCGAGTGCAGATGACTTTATTATGGAATGTCTTTTTTTCCTTTGGATAGATGCCTAGTAGTGGTATTGCTGGATCAAATGGTATTTCTATTTTTAGCTCTTTGAGGTATCTCCAAATTACTTTCCACAGGGGTTGTACTAATTCGGAGTCCCACCAGCAGTGTAAGAGTGTTCCAATCTTTCCGCACCCACGCCAGCATTTGTTGTTTTGGGACTTTTTGGTAAAGGCCATTCTCACTGGAGTTAGGTGATATCTCATTGTGGTTTGGATTTGCATTTCTCTAATAATTAAAGATGTTGAGCACTTTTTTATATGTTTGCTGGTCATTATTCTGTCTTCTTTTGAAAGGTTTCTGTTCATGTCCTTTGCCCATTTATTGATGGGGTTGTTTGATTTTTTTCTTGTTGATATTCTTAAGTTCTATGTAGATTCTTGTTATCAGCCCTTTATCGGATGTGTAGAAAGCAAATATTTTCTTCCATTCTGTAGATTGTCTGTTCTAATAATGATATTTTCCTTGGCTGTGCAGAAGCTTTTTGATTTGATCAGGTCCCATTTGTTTATTTATTTATTTATTTATTTTTTGGCTGCTGTGATTTAAAAGGCATACTTCTAAATAATCAACAGGTTACAGAGGAAATTGTGAGAGAAAGTACAGAATATATAGAAATAAGTGAGAATAAAATCATTACATATCAAAACACTTAGGATACAGCAAAATATTTAGAAAGAATTAATAGAGTACAATACCCTGGAATAAAAAAAATACAGTCTCTGCAAAAAATAATAATAATAATAATATTGGGTATTATTATTGTTTATTTTATAAGCAATAAATAATTTTGATGTTATGGATCTGAATAAAAAAATGGTTTTAGTAGAAAGCATTCATTATCAAAAATAGATGAACTAAACATTGAGCTCAAGATGGCAAAAAAGAAAAGGAATAATCCCAAAAGTAGAGCACAGTAATAAAAATACAAGCAAAACTGAATGAAATAAAATATTTTATAGTAATCAACAAAAAAATTATTTTTTGAAAAAATTTTAAATAGAGAAAAGGAAAAGAACAAACGATACTAGGAACAAAAAAGAAACTTACAGATACAGCAAAATTTCTTTAAAATTGTAAAGAAATGCGCTAAAAAATATATGGAAATACTGCAAAATGCACACTTCATTAGCCTAGCCAGATCACCCATTTTACCTGAGGATTTAACATTACACATGACAGTCAGAAAAACCTTTTATCTTGAGGTAAACTTGGAGGGATGTGGGGAGCCATGAAAAGAGAAAGGAAGGAAAAACAGAAGGAAGGAAGGAAGAGAGGGAGGGACATTTAGCCTTACCTGTTCCTAAAGTGATCAATAGTTCTGTTTAGCACTGGTGCCTAAAATAAAGCCTGAAGTCCGTTTGCTCTAAATTGCTGACTTCCCAACAGGTACAATTTTTGTGCTGATTTTTACAAAGTTGATATGTACAAATGTGTAGTGACCTTTGCTGATATATAATCATGATGGGGAATTATTATTTTTCCACTGGTGAGAATAATCAGCAAACTAATTGTAACTTTATAGCTTGCTCCCCTTAAATTCCTTGTATGTCTTTTATTCAGTGAGCCAGTTCTTCTGAAGACAAGGTTCCCTTGCAAGCACTGCAACTTAAAAAAGAAAAGAAAAATGTTTCTCAGCATTCAATTTGCCTTTAGTTTTTATTTGACCATACAATACTTTAAAACAACACAATACAAGGAACCCAGAAATAAAGCCATATAGCTACAACCAACTGATCTTTGACAATGCAGACAAAAATATACACTGGGGAAAGGATACCCTACTCAATAAATGGTGCTGGGAAAATTGGATAGCCACATGCAGAATAATTAAACAGGACCCATATCTCTCACTATATACAAAAATTAACTCAAGATGGATGAAAGATTTAAATGTAAGGCACTAAACCATAAAAATTCTAAAAGAAAACATAAGAAAAAATCTTCTACACATAGGCCTAGGCAAAGAATTTATGACTAAGATCCCAAAGGCAAATACAGCAGCAACTAAAATAAATAAATGAGACAATTAAATTAAAAACTTTCTGCACAGCAAAGGAAATTGTCAACAGAGCATACAGGCAACCTACAGAATGGGACAAAATATTCATAAACTATACATCTGACAAAGGACTAGTTTCCATAATCTACAAAGAACTCAAACTAAACAGCAAGAGAAAAACAAACAACCCCATCAAGAAGTGGGCAAAAGACATGAAGAGAATTTTTTCAAAAGAAGATAGACAAATGGCCAAAAAACATATGAAAAAATGGTCAATATCACTAATCATCAGGGAAATGCAAATTCAAATCACAATAAGATACCACCTTACACCTGTCAGAATGGCTATCACTAAAAAGTCAAAAAACAACAAATGCTGGCATGGATACAGAGAAAAAGGTATGCTTATATACTATTGGTGGGACTGAAAATTAGTACAACAGTACAACAATACTATGGAAAACAGTATGGAGATTCTTCAAAGAGCTAAAAGTACACTTACCATTTGATCCAGCAATACCACTACTGGATATCTACCCGTAAGAAAAGAAATCATTTTATAAAAAGACACCTGCACTCAAATGTTTACCACAGCACACTTCACAATTGCAAAGATATGGAATTAACTTAAGTGCCCTTCAATTCATGAGTGGATAAAGAAAATGTGGTATATATAGTATATATATGTAGTATATATGGTATACTATATATAGCATATGTAGTGTGTGTATATACACACACACACATACACACACCACGGAGTACTACTCAGCCATAAAAAAGAATGAAATATGTCATTTGCAGCAACTTGCATGGAACAGGAAACCATTATCCTAAGTGAAGTATCTCAGGAATAGAAAAACAAACACCACATGTTCTCACTAATAAGCAGGGGCTAAACAATGGGTGCATATGGGCACAAAAAGAAGTAAAGGTCATTGGAAACTAAGAAGTGGGCAGAGTGGGAGGGAGGTGAGGGATAAAACCTTACCTATTGGGGACAATGAACACTGTCCTGGTGGTGGCACACTGAAAGCTCTGACTTCAGCACTACAGAGTGTATCCACTTAAAAAAAACTTTTGTGCCCCTTTAATATTTTGAAAATAAAAAAAGTAATATAAGACTTGAATAAATGGAGAAATAAAGCCGATTCAAAGATAGGAAAATTCAACAATATAAAAATGTCAATTCCCCCCCAAGAAATTTATAAATTTAATAAAATTCAAACAAAAATCTCCAACAGGATTTTTTGTGGATCTTGACAAATCAATTCTATAACTCATATAAAAGTGAAAAGATCCAAGAAAAAATAACATATTACTAAACATAAAGTTGTCAAGAGAGGAGACTCACCCTAGGAATTACATTTGACTATCATGTCGTTTAACTAAGTATAGTGACTGAACACATGTAGTACTGGCACGGGATAAACAAATCAGCATGACAGAATTAAGAGCCTAGAGACAGATCCTTGTTATATGACAACATTGAGCTCATAACGGATGGAGAATTCAACAAATGGTCTTGAAACAATTGAGTATCTTTATGTAAAAAAAAAAAAAATCCAGGTGAATTAAATATCTAAACATAAACTCTATCACTACAAAAAAAGAATGTAGGAGAAGAGATTTATGTTCTAGGCTTTCTTTTAAAAGAGCCAGAAAAATAGCAGAGTAGCGCAGCAGAAGTGTGCTGGGCCTATAAAATAGCCAGAAAACACCAAATATACATGTTGACTAACAAAAATTCAAAACTTCTTATTGACAAAATAACACTACATACAAGGTTAAAGGATAAGAGGCAGAATGAAAAAAAATATTTGCAATGTGCATAACTGTCAATGTTTTCAGTACTGAGAATATAAATAAAATCCCATGATCAGAAAGAAAAAGGAGAGATATTGAGTTAAGGATAAGAATAAACAATTTGCAAAATAGGAATAATGAATGCCTAATAAACACAAGAAAAGTTACTAGGTCTCATTAATGATCAAAAAATACAATATAAAAATGAGACACTACTTTTCTCAAAATATGTTGGCAAAAATTTTAAAGCCTGGCAATATCAAGTATTTATCGGAATGTTTGGTGATGTGGGAACTCTCATTCTCTGAATTTGTTAGTGTTAAACTAAATATGTGCATACCTTATAAATTCTACTTCTGGTTATAAATCCTAGACAAAAGTCTTATGTATGTACATAGAAAGATAAGTACAAGGATGTTGTGGCATCATTTTTAATAATAAAAAATAAATTAAGCAGTTTAAAATGGATTAACTGCAGTACATGTTTCTATGTGTGTATAACTGAGGAAAGGTCTTGAACCATGGTGTTAAATGAAACAAGCCAGATGAAAATGGTATTTGCAGATACAAAATGATATGAAAAGATGACATACGCAAAGTAAAGCAAAAAAATATTTAAACCCACCAGATTTCTTAAGGGTCCACATGTATATGAAATCACTTTTAAAAATTATTAAAAACACATTGAACTCCAAAGAGCAGAGGAAAGGGAATGAACCTGGGATTGGTAGTTCAAAGGGATTTCAAACATCCCTGTAATGTTTTCTTTTTTAAAAGAAAAATTGGTAGCAAATGTGACAAATGTTACATTCTAGGTGGTATGACTACTTTTTTGAGTATTTTAAAAAATATCTTAAAGTAAAAAGAAAGCAAACAAAGCAAATATACTGTGTAACCCTAAGAAGACAGGTCACCTTGGCAAATTTGGCTGTGGATCACCAATGTGTTCCCCTGCATAAGATCTAACCCTTCTTGCAATATGTCCTGTCTTTTCAAATATTTCTGGGACTCTCTAAAGGAGTGACTACACATCCTTACCCACTAGTCCAGCAGAACAAATCTTCTCTGGTTTCCTATATTTCATCCACTGTTCACGACGCTCTTTGAGTTAGCTCCACTTACTTCCCTGGCTAATGCCCTTCCTTGTCAAGAGTGCTGCTTTGGATATTAAAAAAACCACTCATCCTCAAAGTGTCCTGTGGTTCTGGGTTGCATCAGGAATGGGGATCTCATACTCCACACTGATACTTATCTGGAACCTAAAATAGCACAGTCTCATAACAAATCTCAATAAAATTGCTGTTTAGTCATCTATGAACAAGATGCATATGCTTACACACTCAAGGAATAGTTTTCGACATTAGTGCAACCCAAATTCATACTTAGAAAACAAATGGTTTTCTTCTATGTAGGTTTTCTCTTTCTCACATGGAGCAGTTTGGTTACTCAGAGTCGTAGTGTATCAAACATTTCCTTTTCAAACCTTTTTCACATGATTTCCACTTTTCTTTTTCATGCTTGGCCCTTTCTAGTGGTTTCCCTAGAACAAAAGAACAAACTTCCCCCAAAGTATATTTATTATTTCGCCTCTTGCTAGACCGAAAACTCTTTGTAACTTTGAAATTATTATTCCTAGCTTCACTGAGTTTTCAAAGTCTTATAATTAATGTTCTGCCAGGGCTAAGGCATAAAATGTCATATGATCACCACCCCCAGCAATCTCTTTTGTTCACCCTCCCAAATCTTGTGACATTTTATCAAATGACTATATTTCAACCCTTTTCTAAATGACCTGTGAGCAAAGAATAAATTTTTAATTTATTATAATAATAGTCTTTATAGTCACTATTAGGTTGTAATTCATAAATAATGTTTATCTATAATAATTATGTGAAATTAACATTTGATACTAACTGAAAACTAATATCTAAATATTAATAATTCCTAATACTGCATGCCATCCCCCACCACTCTGCGTACCTACAGTTTATGTGAAGTTGTGAGTATATCGATGCCTCCGGCTTTGTCCTCTAGCCTTCTGGAGAAAAACAACAGAGATTTATCATATTTCATTGCAGCTTCCTTCTTAGGAGTGAGAGTGGTCAAGTGGTCTCAGGAATTCTTTTCCTCTCCTGCTGTAAAGAATGATTTCAGGAACTTGGACTTTGTATTGTGTTGATTTGTTAGAGTTCTTTTCAAAACCCACCAATATGCTGCAATTGAAGTGTCCTTTGGCTTTCCACAGGGTTCTGGTCCCATGCTCTGATTGGCTGCATTCATTTATGTTAATTCAAAACCTACGTGGCACATGTGCACATATAGTAGTAACATTCATCAGGTGTCGGGCAGGTAGGAGGGGGGAGGAGAGAATGGGTATATTCACACCTAATGGGTGGGTGCAGTATGCACCATCTGGGGGATGGACAGACTTGAAGAACTGACTTGGGCGGGGCAAAGGCAATATATGTAACCTAAACATTTGTACCCCTGTAATATGCTAAAATAAAAAATAAATATTTAAAAAATAAATTTAAAAAAATAAATTTTAAAAAATCCTAAGTGGCATATTTTCCTATCTTTTTTGTGTTCAGATTTTTCTGCATTTTCTAAAATTATTGATTTTAAGTGAAAAATATATTAATGCAAAGGCTAAAGAGGACAGACATAATATGAGTTTATCATAAAAAATAGAATTCCTAAAGTAAGATAGCTAAGATATTTTTGAAGTAAGTCAAGGAATGTAACTAAGTAATGGAGACATAGAAGAAGGTATAATGGAAGGTGAAAAATAGAACAGAAATATCATGAGATTAGTGATTGAAACAGGAAGAAAAATAAAAGAAGCAAAATTTAAATTCAAATAAGCAGTACTAAAACTCTTAAAGAGTTTTAAATTCTCATAAAAAGTGAAAAGAAAAGAAAGAGGGTCTAAATTGCATTTTGCCCACTCCAAAGATAGCCACCATGAAACATTTGGGACTCTAGAAGAGGATCAGGAAATTTAAGCTCTTAGGATTTCTTATTTGTTGTTATAACGTCCTTGTTCTGCCCTATTCTAGTATCTCTGGGAAATATGCAAGTTGACTCTTTGACTCTATGTCCTAAGAAAATCATGTTAGCTTGTGTTAGTATCTTAGCAAAGGATGTGTCTTAGTTCAGGCTGCTATAACAGAATGCCATAAATTAGGTGACTTAAACAACAAACATACATGTTCCACTGTCTGGGGGCTGGGAATTCTAAGATCAAGGTGTTTACTGATTCCATTCCTGGTGAGAGCACTTATCTTGGTCTTCAGACAGTTGCCTTCTTGGTGTACCCTCATATAGCAGAGAGAAACCATCTCTCTCATGTCTCTTCTTATAAGGGCACTAATCCCATTCATAAGGGTTCTATCTTCATAAACCAATCAGCTCCAAATACCATCACATTTGGGATTAGGCCTTCAGCATGAATTTAGGGGGACACAAACATTTAGTCCATAGCAAGACATAAGCCTAATATATAAATTCCTTTTCTCTCTCTTAATTCTGCTATTCTTTAGTATCCTAAAATGTCTGGAAGATTTCATCTAACATATGTTATTTCCCAAGCCAACTTTAGAATTTTGATTAAACTAAAAAGATTATCAGCAAGAAAAACATAGAAAAATTATCATGACAAGAGTCTAAAAACTTATAAATAAACTTTCTATACTGCAAAATAAAAAATACAATGAAAGCTGGCATGATAGTAGGGATTTGAAAGGAAGAGAATATTGTAAGAGAGAGACGTTCATTAGTCTACTCCTTTCTGCCCATGGATGCTGCCAAGGAAGTCTCTGTTCCCACTGCTGTCATGTGTAAGTCAGAGTCCCTAAAGAGCCCAAACAGCTGTGGATGCTCTTCATTGGAGGGTTGAGCTTTGAAACAACCAATGAGTCTGAGGAGTGATTTCGAGCAATGGGGGAGGCTCACAGACTGTGTGGTAATGAGAGATCCAAACATTGAGTGCTCCAGGGTTTGTCACATATGCCACTGTGGAGGAGGTGGATGCAGCAATGAATGCACGGCCACACAAGGTAGATGGAGGAGTTGTGAAACCAAAGAGAGCTATCTCCAGAGAGGATTGTCAAAGACGAGGTGCCTACTTAACTGTGAAAAAGCATCTTTGTTGGTGGCATTAAAGAAGATACTGAAGAACATCACCTAAGAGACTATTTTGAACAGTATGGGAAAACCGAAGTGATTGAAATCATGAATGACTAAGGCAGTGGCAAGAAAAGGGGCTTTGCCTTTGTAACCTTTGATGACTTTGATTCTGTGGATAAGACTGTCATTCAGAAATACCATGCTGTGAACGGTCACAACTGTGAAATGAGGATAGCCCTATCGAAGCAAGAGATGGCTAGTGCTTCATCCAGCCAAAGAGGTCAAAGTGATTCTGGAAACTTTGGTGGTGGTTGCAGATGTGGTTTTGGTGGTAATGACGAATTTGGCTATGGAAGAAACTTCAGTGGTTGTGGTGGCTTTGGTGGCAGCCATAGTGGTGGTGGATATGGTGGCAATGGGGATGGCTACAATGGATTTGATAATGACGGAAGCAATTTTGGAGGTGGTGGAAGCTACAATGATTTTGGCAATTACAACAATCAATCTTCAAATTTGGACCCATGAAGGCAAGAAACTTTGGAGACAGAAATTCTGGCCCCTGCGGTGGTGGAAGCAAATACTTTGCCAAACCACAAACCCAGGTGGTTATGGTAGTTGCAGTACCAGCAATAGCTATGGCATTGGCAGAAGGTTTTAATTACCACCAGGAAACAAGTTTAGCAGGAGAGGATAGCCAGAAAAGTGACAGGGAAGCTACAGGTTACAACAGAATCTGAACTCAGCCAAGAACAGTGGTGGTAGAGCCTCGCTGCTACAAAAAGACATGTTTTAGACAATACTCGTGTGTGTGGGCAAAAAACTCAAGGACTGTATTTGTAACTAATTGCATAACAGGTTATTTTAGTTTCCTTTCTGTGGAAAGTGTAAAGCATTCCAACAGAAGGTTTTAATGTAGATTTTCTTTTGCACCCATGTTGTTTATTGCTAACTGTAGTAGTCTGATTATGGTGCTGCATAAATGTGTCTTTTTTTTAATGTACTGTGTAAAGTTAGTCTACTCTGAAGCCATTTTGGTAAACTTCCCCGAAAATGTGAAGATAGAATTCCTCCAGGGTGACGCCAGGTTCTATTTGAAATTCATTTACAACCTGCTAGGGTGGAGAAGACATTGTCTTCAGAAACCTTGTTGTAAGTGAACTGATAGTTACTGTGACCTGGTGACCTGAATTTACTGTGACCTGGTGACCTGAAGTTCACCATTAAAAGGGATCACTCCAGGAAAAATCATGGAATTATTGGTTATAAAGATGATTGTTGGCCGGGCGCGGTGGGTCACGCCTGTAATCCTAGCACTCTGGGAGGCCGAGGCGGGCAGATCGTTCTGAGCTCAGGAGTTCGAGACCAGCCTGAGCAAGAGCGAGACCCTGTCTCTACCAAAAAATAGAAAGAAATTAATTGGACAGCTAAAAATATATATAGAAAAAAATTAGCCGGGCATGGTGGCGCATGCCTGTAGTCCCAGCTACTCGGGAGGCTGAGACAGTAGGATTGCTCGAGCCCAGGAGTTTGAGGTTGCCGTGAGCTAGACTGACGCCACGGCACTCGCCCCAGGCAACAGAGTGAGACTCTGTCTCAAAAAAAAAAAAAAAAAAAGATCATCCTTGTATTATCCTATGTAATATATCTAAATTGAATAATGGTACCAGATAAAATTATAGAGGAGAATTAAATTTGTGTATCATCCATTATCATGTGTAGTCAATAAATGATTTATACTCTCCTGTTTCATGCAAAAAAGAAAAAGAAAAAATGATTCAATGAATAAAAAAAAGAATATTGTAAGACAAAAAAGATTATGAAGAGGGAACATAAGTTAGTAACCTTTAACTATTAACCAGTCTCCTGAAAGAATGTGACCCTGTGTCCTGGTTAAGAATGTTAAAAATATATCTATATGTATATCTATATCTATCTATATCCATATCTATATCTATCTCACCCTCTCACTCTCTCTCTCTCTCTCTCTCTCTCTCTCTCTCTCTCTCTCTATATATATATATATATATATATATATATATATATATATTTGTTTCATTAGAAACAGTAACTGTTACTCATATAACCCATCACAAAGGCCTTCCAAAATGGCCTGGATATTTAGGTTAGTAAAGTTGAGTTAAAACTGACTTAATAAGGAATAGCATATTCTTGTGAGATTTAACATTCCCAAAAGTCCCTTTTGTGGTGTTCCAAGTGGATTTTCAATGGGAACTCAGTACATAAATTTTTAAAAAATACTAATTTGTTTTATTTTCTTTTCAGCAATTGCTCCAATAGCAGCCAGTAAGTTCATATTGTCTTTCTCAGTTTCCCCTGGTCTTCCATAGGATGTGAGTTCCTTTATTTGCACTGACATGTTTGACATATACCTCTCAGAACCCTGGGAGTCACACTATTTTCCATCTATTTTCCTCCACACTTTCTAGTATTCCTTTAAGTTACAAATTTTTCTTGTTGTTGTTTTTGGTTGGTGGTGGTGGTGGTGGTGTTTTTTGTTTTGGTTTGGTTTGGGTGTTTTTTCTTTTTCTTTTCTTTTCTTTTTTTTTTTTTTTTTGGTAAGTCAAAGGCCCACAGAAACAGGAAACCACATGGAAAGGATATAAGAAAAAAAAATTGTCTTCTGGTTAGAGAACTAAGTTACAAAAGAGAAACAATGGGAAGCAATGCTGGCAAAATACCCTGGGGTCAGATGACAGGAAAGATCAAGGAAATAATATACTAAGAAGTTTATATTTCAATATGAAGCTATAGGGTCACAGAACAAAATTCCCAAAAATAAAAGGTAGACATAATAAAATGAAAAGATGTAGCAACTGAGAATATGGAGAGGGACAGACTACAAAATGCAAACAAAGAAGCACTAACAAAAATAGAACTGCAAATAAATGAGAAGGGCTAATCTTTGTCTTATTCATAAAGTTTATCACATTTAAACTTGGACCACCACTGCTGCAGAGAATAAGCCTTTTCTGACTTCCCCTCTTTGAAAGAATTGAGTTGGGACTTGCCTCTCTTAATAATCACACATATTACAAAAATGTATTTGTGTTTTCATTTAAGAAAAATACTGTAGGCATAAATACGCCAATTTTTTATAGTTTTAAAAACCTGTATTTAACCCAAATCAAGATTTTTCTACAAATGTTACCTCTCTCCAAAAAGTTCCTTTTTTATTTTTTTCGTTTTATTTTTTATTTATGTATATTCATGGGGTACAGTGCAATTTTGCTGCACTAGTATATTGCATTGCGGTGAAGTCAGGGCCTTCAGCGCATTCATCATGGAACAACTCACGTTGTACCCATAAAGCCACTTCCCATCATCCACATACCCCCACGCACCCCACCACTCCAAGTCTCCATTGTTCATCATTCCACACTCTGTTTCTCTGTGTACACAATTTTTAGCGCCCACTTATAAGTGAGAATATGCAGTATTTGTCTGAGTTGTTTCACTTAAGATAATGGCCTCCAGTTCCATCCATGTTGCTGCAAAAGATGTAGTTTCGTTCTTTTTTATGGCTGAATAGTATTCCATTGTGCATATATACCACATTTTCTTTATCCAATCCTCCATTGATAGACGCTTAAATTGATCCCATATCTATGCTATTGTGAGTAGTGCTGCAATAAACATACAAGTACCAGTATGTTTTTTATATATTGATGTCTTTTCCTTTGGGTAGATACCCAGGAGTGGGATTATAGGATCTACTTTTGGTTCCTTGAGAAATCGCCATACTGTTTTCCATACAGATTGTATTAATTTACATTACCAAGAACAATGTATAAGTGTTCACATTTCTCCACATTCTTACCAACATCTGTTATTCTCTGTCTTTTTAGTAATGGCCATTCTGATTAGTGTAGGTTGATATCTCATTGTGCTTTAATTTGCATTTCTCCGATTAGCAATTTTGAACATTTTTTCATATTTTTTTGGTCATTTGTATATCTTCTAGTGAAAATTTTCTATTCATGTCCTTAGCCTACTTTTTAATGGGGCTATTTGTTTTTTAATTGTTGTTGAATTCTTCATAAATTCTGGAAATTAGTCCCCTGTCAGGTGTGTAATTTGCAAATATTTTCTCCCATTTCTCAGGTTGTTTCTTCACTCTGTTGATTTTTTTTCTGTACAGAAGCTTTGTAGGTTAATTAAGTGCCATTTGTCTACTTTTGTTGCCTATGCTTTTGAGGTGTTAGTCATGAATTCTTTGCCTATACCAATGTCCAGAGGAGTTTTACCTAGGTTTTATTCTAGTATTTTTATAGTTTCAGGTCTTACATTCAAGTCTTTTATCCATATCCAGTTGATTTTTATATATGGTGAGAGACAGGGGTCTAGTTTCATTCTTCTGCATGTGGCAATCCAATTTTTCCAGCATCATTTGTGAAAAAGGATGTACTTTCCCCAGTTGTATGTTCTTATCAACTTTGTCAAAGATCACTTGGCTGTAAGTATGTGGTTTTATTTTTGTTTTCTCTAGTCTGTTCCATTGATTTATGTGTCTATTTTATGCCACTATCATGCTGTTTTGGTTACTATAGAGTTCTAGTATAATTTGAAGTCAGGTAATGTGATGTCTCTAGCTTTGTTCTTTTT
>RJWJ010003589.1:32205-84517 GCA_004363605.1 Indri indri
TTTTTTTTTTTTTTTTTTTTTTTTTTTTTTTTTTTTTTTTTTTTTTTTTTTTTTTTTTTTTTTTTTTTTTTTTTTTTTTTTTTTTTTTTTTTTTTTTTTGAGACAGAGTCTCACTCTTGTCACCTGGGCTACAGTGTGGTGGCATCATCATAGCTCACTGCAATCTCAAACCTCAAACCTCCTGCCTCAGCCTCCCAAATAGCTGGAACTGTGCCTTTCTAATTTTTCTATTTTTAGTACAGACAGGGTCTTTTTCTTGCTCAGGCTGGTTTCAGACTCCTGGGCTCAAGTGATCTTCCCACCTTGGCCTCCCAGAATGCTAGGATTACAGGCTCAAGCCACTGCGCCCAGCCTGAGACTGTCTTCTTGAATTGGTTCTTTGCTAGATCATTATTGGTGTACAGAAATGTCACTGATTTCTATACATTGATTTTGTATCCTGAAACTTGACTGAATTTATTATCAAATCTAAGAGATCTTTGGTGGAGTCTTAAGGATTTTTTAGATATAAGAGGATATCATCAGCAAACAGGAATAATTTGATTTCCTATTTTCCAGTTTGGATGGCCTTTATTTCTTTCTCTTGTCTGACTGCTCTTGTGAGCAATTCCAGTACTGTGTTGAATAAGTGGCAAAATCAGGCATCCTTGTCTTGTTCCAATTCTTAGGGGGAATGCTTTCAACTTTTTCCCATTAACAATGATGTTGGCTGTGGATTTGTCACATATTGCCTTTATTATTTTGGGGTATGATCCTTCTGTGCCTTGTTTTTTAGGATTTTTATTATGAAGTAATGCTTAATTTTATTGAATGGTTTTTATGCATCTATTGAGATCTTATGGTTTTTGTCCATAATTCTGTTTATGTGGTTATCAAATTTTTTGATTGGTGTGTGTTGAAACATCCTGAATCCCTAGTATAAAACTCATTTGATCATAGTGTATTATCTTTTTGATGTGCTATTGAATTTGATTTGCTAGCATTTTTTGAGGATTTTTCCATCTATGTGCATCAGGGATACTGGTCTGTAGTCTTCTTTTTGTTGTTATTGTTATGTCCCTGGCTGGTTTTGCTATCAGGGTAATACTGGCCTTATAGAATGAGTTAGGGAATATTCCCTCCACCTTGAGTTTCTGGAACAGTTTCAGGAAGGTTGGTATTAGTTCTCTGTATATTTGGTAGAATTTGACTGTGAATCAGTCTGGTCCTGGGCTTTCTTTTTTTTCTTGGAAGATTTTTTATTACTGATTCATTCTCATACTCATTATTGGTCTGTTCAGTTCTATTTCTTCCTGGTTCAGTCTTGGGAGGTTGTATGTTTCCAGGAATTTATCCCTTTCCTCTAGGTTTTCTAGTTTGTGAGAGTATAGCTGTTCATAATAGTTTCAGATGATCTTTTGTATTTCTGTGGTATGAGTTGTAATGTCTCCTTTTTCACTTCTGATTTTATTTGGATCTTCTCTCTTCTTGGTTAGTCTGCGCAATGGTTTATCAATTTTGTTCGTCTTTCTGAAGAACCAACTTTCTGTTTCATTGATTATTTATTTATTTATTTATTTATTTTTGGTCTCTATTGCATGTAGTTCTGCTCTGATCTTTGTTATTCTTTTCTTCAGCTAACTTTCAGCTTGGTTTGTTCTTGTTTTCCAGTTCCTTAGGGTGGGATGTTAGGTTGTTAATTTGTGATCTTTCTACTTTCTGATATAGGCATTTAATGGTATAAACTCCCCTCTTCACATTGCTTTTGCTATATTCGACAGTACTTGGTATGTTGTGTTTTCATTTTCATTCATTTCAATAAATTTTTAAATTTCTGTCTTAATTGCTTCATTGACCAAGTGATTGTTGAGGAGCATGCTGTTTAATTTCCATGTATTTGCATAGTTTCTGAAGTTCCTCTTCATATTGATATTTAGCTTCATTCCACTATGGTCTGATAAGACACCTGATATGATTTCAACTTTTAAAAATTTGTTAAGACTTGTTTTGTGGCCTAACATGCAGTCTATCTTGAAAAGTGTTCCACATGCTGGTGAAATGAATGTATATTCTGTAGTTATTGGGTAGAATGTTCTGTAAATGTTTGTTAAGGCCATTTGGTCTATACTCCAATTGAAGTCCAATGTTTCTTTGTTAATTTTCTGTTTCAATGATCTGTCTAGTTCTGTGGGTAGGATACTGAAGTCCCCCACTATTATTGTACTACTGTTTATCTTTCTTTAAGTCTAGTAACATTTGTTTTGTGAATCTGGGTACTCCGATGTTGAGTGCATATATATTTGCAATTGTCATATCCTCTTGCTGAATTGATCCCTTTATCATTATACAGTGGCCTTCTTTGTCTTTTTTTACTGTTTTTGATTTAAAGTCTGTTTTATCTTATGAAAGTATAGCTCTTCCTTCTCACTTTTTGTTTCCATTTATGTGAAATACCTTTTCCTACTGCTTTACTTTCAGTCTATGTGTGTCTTTACAGGTAAGACAAGTTTCTTCTAAGCAGCATATAGTTGAGTCTTTTTTTAATTATTCATTTTGCCAATCTGTATCTTTTAAGTGAAGCATTTAACCCATTTACATTCAAGGTTAATTTTGATATGTGAGGCTTTATTCCCATCCTACTATTAATTGTTTTCTAGTTGTTTTATAAATTGTTTCTTTCTTTTTTCTTTTTGTCTTTGTGGTTTAATGAAATTCTGTCATGTTGCCATTAGGGTCCTTTCTCTTCCTTGTTTGTGTGATTGTTTTATAAGACATCTGAGTTTTATATTTTCATGTAAATATACCAATTAAAAAACAAAGATTAACAGTACATAAAAATCATGACCCAACTATATGCTGTCTACAAGAAACTCACTTCAAATTTAACAACAAAAGTAAAAAGAATGATAAATATATGTCATGAAAGCATCAAGGTTTTTGAAAAAGCAGAAGTGGCTATATTAATATCATATAGTGCAAAGAAAATTACCAGGAGCAAAGAGGAACATTACATTATGATAAAAAGATCAGTATATCTAGAAAACACAGAAATCATAGAAGTGTGCGCACCAAAGAACAGTGCTTCAAAATAAATGGGAAAAAACACCTACTAGAACTGAAGAGAAATAGAAAAACCCACAACTATAGTTGGAAAGTTCAATATCCTGGTCTCAGTAATTGATAGAACTACTAGATGGAACATGAAAGAGGTGGGAGAAATAGCCATGCAGATATCTGAGGGGTGAATATTTCAATCAAAGGAGATAACAAGTAAACTACCCTAGGGTAGAAATTTTTCCAGACTATTTGAGGAAAAGCAAGAAAGCAAGTATCATATAGCCGGAGAAGAATGAAAGTGATGTAAGGTCCAGATGTGGTGGCTTACACCTGTAATCCCAATACTTTAGGAGGCTGAAGTGGGAGGATGTCTTGAGGCCAGGAGTTCAAGACAAGCCTGGACAACATAGCAAGCCCCCATGTCTAAAACTAAAGTTTTAAAAGTAGCCGAGCATAGTGATGTGCCTGTAGTCCTGGCTACTCAGAAGGCTGAAGCAAGAGTATTGCTCAAGCCTAGGAGTTCAAGGCTGCAGTGAGCTATTATCACGCCAACAGAGTGAGACCCTACCTCTAAAACTAATAATAATAAAAAGAAAAGAAAAAAATAAAAGTGACATGGAAAAAAACCTATCATAGAGCTATGGGGACACAGATCTTCTAGGGCCTTCCTTGAAAGCCACTGTAATGGTTTTGACTTTGGCTAAAGCAAGATGAGAAAAAATTGGTGAAAAGCAAACAGAGTCTATCACTTTAAAAGGATCCCTCTAGGTGCTGTACTACACTGGGAAACAAGGGTAAAGCAGAGAGAGCAATTAGAGAAATGACAATAACTTGGACCACAGTGAGAGTTATAAAGGTGGTGAATAGTAACAGGTTCTTATAACACACTGAGCTGTCCCATTGTATCTCACTGTAGCCTGCTAGAGGTCTTGATAGCACCCTAGAAAAAAGAATTGGGGAAATGGGAGTGAGGAAGAACTGTATTTCTGATCCAAATATGCTACCATTAACCTATCTTCTTATTTCAATTTTCAGGAATGCCTCAGGTACACACTAGTAAGTTCCTAATCTATTTCTAGTACTTTAGTTCCTTCTAAGGCTGGGGTGGGAAAACTTTTTCTATAACAAGCCAGATAATAAATATTCTAAGTTTTACAAGCCACAAAGTCTCTGTCACAACTACTCAGCTGTTGTAGCACAAAATCAGTCATAGCCAATATGTAAAAGAATGAGCTTAGAATGTCCCAATAAAATACTATTTGTACACATTGAAATTTGAATTTTATATAATTTTCACATGTCACAAAATATTTTTTTTCAATGATTTAAAAAAATAAAATCCAGTCTTACTTCACAGAACATACAAAAATAGCCAGCAAGCTAGATTTGTTCCATAGACAGTACTTTGCCAACTCCTGCTCTAGGGTTTAAATGCCCTAACTCCACCTATTTATCTCCAGTAAACAATCCAGGTATTATGCCTCTCACAATTTCATGCTTTCTTATTATTTTTTGCTTTCTATGTTAGGTGTATGAAGTAACATCAACATAAGAGATCCACTCATATTCCAGTACCTGGCAACAATTGTACCTCAACTAGTTCATATCAAGCAATGTCAGTGAATAGTGTTAGCACACATCTTCTAAGCAAGACCATATACATCCTGTATTTTATAAATTATAACCTTGACACTCTATACAAAATCGCTAATGATTAATGAAAAGTAAAGGTGATTAAAGGTAGCTGACCACAAGGTCTTTCTAAACTACAGCAAGCCAAGAGAAAGTGGAAGGGAAATGAAGGTTCCTAATATTTAAATAAATGAAACTTAGTTGTTACTGCCACAAATTCCACCCAATGCAAAGGTTTGGGGATTGAGAAGAAGGGAAAGCCTAATACCTACTGATATCTTTGCCTGTGTCTCTTTCAGTGGAAAGTTCTGGAAAAATCGGTAAGTTTGGATCATTTCCTTGCCTTACCTATCTAGGACCTTTGAATTCTTCCTACATTTTCTTGTATTACATGTTCTTTTCCCTTCAAATGGTCAATATTTCTTAAATAAGTGATTTCCTCATATTTCAGTTTTGATTGCTCTTATCTATTTTCCTTTTGTAACAAGATATAATGGTCTTGTATTTGATTCTAGTTATTTACTACAAAAGATTATTGGTAGCATATATTCCCAGCTACTCTATGACAACAGAGCCTATTTTCTCTGTCCTTTAATCTGGAATCTGATAATTTTTACTAAAAAAGAAAATCTTCTAAGATTGACATAAAAAATATATGTCAGGACAAGATGGCAATTTTGGTAATTGACAAAAAATACACATTTTTCAAACTGATCAAGAGAGTGGGTAAAAAGATGGCTTGTGAAAGAACAAAGAAAGGTAGGAAATGCAGTAGTTTGAATTTTAGTAAAATTGATACTACCTACCCAAGATTACAAATCCTTACATTACATTAACTAAATAACATCCTAAAGATAACCCTGTCTGCGGAGTGGGATGTAGATCTTTGGCCACAGCACTCCTAAGGAGGTTCGTTCACCTAGAAAGGGTATCATTGGAAGGTGGATTCTCCTTGAGTTAGAACATCCCCATTTTCTTTTGCGTTTTGTTTATAGCACTATCTTCTATGGGTAAGTTCCTTATCTATTCTCAACTCTGATGTTTTATATTGCTTACAATTATTTTCTGGCCTGGCCATTTCTACTACCAAAATAGAGGCTTATACTTCTAAGGTCATTTTAAACGTTCCTATTCTCCGGAACCTTCCAAGATTTTAAATAACTATTTTTGGAGAGATTGCTGTAGAGAAGATGAAGTTCAGATGAAAGAATGTCACAATCTCTGGTCATCTTCTGAAAAAGAATCTCCTCTGTGACTCTCAACAAAATGTAATGAAAGAAAGATTAGTTTCTGAATCCCATTAGTTCTTTGTTGGAAATTTAGAACTCTTTTTTAATTATAAGCGAAGGCCCTCTGAGTCATATTATTAGGAAAAAAACCTCATTAAGAACAAAGTCTCATCAACTTTCTATTGCCTTCTAAATACATTTGAGAGACAGAAGGTACTGAGCACTAGCCAGGTGCAGTGGTTTGCACTTGTAATCCCAACTACTCAGCAGTCTGAGGTGGGAGGACCACTAGAGGCCAAGAATCCATAGACCAGCCCAGGCAATGTAGTGAGACCTTCCTCTCTAAAAAAATTTTAAAAATTAGACAGGTCTGGTGGCTTACACCTATAGTCCCAGCTACTCCAGAAGCTAAGGTGGGAGGATTGCTTCAGTTCAGAAGTTTAAGGCTGCATTGAGCTATGATCACACCACTGCATTCCAGCCTGGACAACAGAGCAAGAATCCATTTCTTAAAAAGAAAAAATTTTAAAAAGAAGTTATTGAGCACCTACTATTTACTATGCACTGTGCTAGGCACTTTCAAAAATAGTATCTCTTATTATCTCTTATTCTAACCATAGCCCTGCCTGGTAGCTATTATTATCCCCCATTTTACAGATCAGGAAACTAACTCAGATATCTGCCCAAGGTTAAAGAGTGTCAGGACTTAAAGCCAGGTCTTTCTGTCTCTGAAATACATACACTTTCCACCCCAACATGTTGCCTCCTATACTAAATCACAAATGCCTTTCTTGTGATTAGTCATGGAAACTTATCTATAAACCAAATGTTCATAAAAAAATATACATCTACTAGGGAAGCTAGATAATCAAAAGTGCCCAAAAAAATCCTTTTAAAAATAGAAGACTTTCTATTTAAATCAATGTTTGACTTTTAACTGTTTTCTAAATATGAATTTCTCTCTATTGGGATTATTTAATGCATGGCTCAGCTCTTCAAGGAAACCACATAAAACAAAATAGAATAATAATTTTTTTAATTCTATAAATATATAATCATAAGAAACAGAAAGACTTAAATTTGGGAAGACACATTTCAAACATTTCAAACATTCTGAACAGTGACAAACACAAAATAGGTCTTTATATTTAATCATGTTTAAGTCCCATTCTTTTTTCTCAGCTCACACCAGAAAGGGGAGGGGAGGGCAGCAAGATGAAGTTGAAAGGAGCAATTATCTTCTTTTGATTCACAGTGCAAGAAACAGTTGCATTCAGAGCAGTCATGCTGTGCCTATGTCTCTCAAATGCCCTCCCCGAATAGGAAAGGGACAGGACTGTGATCTTGAGTTTTCCCTGACAAAAGAAAGAGGGCTGTGATGGTTAATTTTATGTGTCAACTTGACTCAGAAGAACCCTAACTAACACAAGGGCTCTGAGAAGGAATCACAGGCCAAGTCTCCTCCTAGAGGTAAATCAGTTTTTAATGAACACTAATTTTTTAAAGTTACCAGAAAAAAAATCCATTTAATCTTTTAAATTGTTTTCTTATAAAAGATATCTTATTGATATACTCTTTTGAACACATTCTTTCCAACTGATATTTTTAGAAAAATGAGGTTAAGGTTTAATTCAATGTTCAAAGAAAGATTTAAGACAGATAAGACCATCAAACATCGTCATTCTGTCAAGCTGAGTCTCTTATTTCTCACCCCCACATTCAGCTAATTGGTATATGATCTTTTAAAACATAATTCATGGCCTGAGAGCCATAATGATTCATCTCTCTGGTGCTTAACAGATCTTTCAGAGTCTAGATCTGACTGTGCTCTTCCTGCCAACCACTAGATTAAGCACCTAAGATTAGTTTCCAATAAAGCCCATGTTCTATTTTCTACATTATTTCAAGTATCATATAATTAGGATTATTAATGTGATAGCTATTTCATATCTTTTAGCTTTAACAAAAATTAATCCAATTTAAAATTTTTAATCATTAAATTTTAATCAGCCTATGTTGCGATAATCCCCAAAGTCTCAATTAAATCTTTTAATTGCATTAGAATTTTTTTGTATAGACTGCTGCCTGCAATAAATGGACTTCCAGCCAGGGCTTACAAATCCTTATATTATGAAGATTTACGCTGTAAATATAGGGTGATTATGAGGTCCAAAGGAAAGAAGAGATTTATGCACTATCTTGAAATCTGGGAGAAGGAAGAGAAGAACTT
The DNA here is from genome assembly GCA_004363605.1 of Indri indri. Taxonomy (NCBI): domain Eukaryota; kingdom Metazoa; phylum Chordata; class Mammalia; order Primates; family Indriidae; genus Indri; species Indri indri. The sequence continues at coordinate 40,333 of RJWJ010003589.1, forward strand.
AGAATGTGATGGAATAATGATTTGTGGCTTACTTCTGCAATGCAAAGTTGAAATAAAAGTGAACCTCACTATGAGATATATAGGTCCCTGAAAAATAAATCCTAGCAAATTTAATCTATGATAATTAAGTTCAAGATAGAAAAGATAACAGCAAAGATATTCAAATAATCAAGGGTATGAAGATACTGTTAGAAGTGACTAAAGGTATTTTTCAGGGCAATAGGAAAAAGAATAAATTTTTTTTAATTCTATGAAATTAGGGAAGTTACAGTTAAGAATAAACAGTGTTTCATGAAATCCTAGAATACTTAATTTTGGCTAACAAATCTATACAATTTAGAGGTTAAAAACAACTTGGGTTAAAATGGGTTATGCAGTGTTACAGAGCAATAAACAATTATGCCCAGAAATGGTAAAACTAAAAATATTCATATAGTAAGAAAAATCAGCTTGTTTGAGGAATACATTCCATAAAATTCTTAAGGTTAGAAGCTTCAGTGGAAAAACATGCTCTTCTTCATACCGTTTCACACCACACTATACCCCCAAACAAAACAAAACAGTGTCCAGTGGTAGTGCTGTCAAAATCAAAATATTCTTGGCTATCTTTCTTAATTCAGCAATGCTTGGGCTATGTTACACCTGATTTTCATTACAAAATTAGAAATTGGCTTGTCTGATATAAAATGTCGAGACTCACATTTTAATGAAAAGCATTGGGGGAAATATAAAAAAGCGTTCAGAAAGCATTACTGCAAGGTTCCTAATGTTATTTTTATCTTGCTCTCAAAAGCTTAAGATAAAAAAAGAAAACACCAGTAAACACTGAACTATAATATTCCCTTTTGATTCATAATTAGTTTCTTACCTTATACAGGTGTGCCTCATTTTTACAATTGGTAAAATTCTTTATGTGTATGCAAATTTTTTAAGCCCTAAATGTAAAACACAAAAAGTCTAATAATTAATTTTTAAGCAAAAAGTGTTCCTACAATACAATTAACCACTCCTGCAAATTATTTTTTGGGAACTAAGAATGCCTTGCCTTGACTGGATCAGAGTTTTTCTTATACTATCTCATTTTGTAGTAGTAATGGCGAATGTTTACTGACTACTTATGTTCCAGGCACTGACTGTACTGAGTGCTTTATTTAGATAACATTATTTAATACTCATAACACCTCTTTCAGGTAGCTACAACTCCTGCCCCCATTTACAGACAAGAAAAGTAAATTTTGCCCAAGGTCACCCAGCTAGATGTAATATGTAAAATGCTCAAAACAGTGAGTGCCTAGTATATGGTAACCACCTAATAATTATTAGCTAACACTGTTTTACTTTTGGATAATGAAATATGATTTTATTCAATATGAAAAGCATATTTAAGCTTTCTTCTTCTATTTTAAGAAACAATTAATCCTTCTTCCCACAATTTTTCCTCAAAATAAATTCTATTTCTTTCCAGAATACATCCTCCATTAGCCACTAAGCATTATTCAATAGCCCTCATCTACTCACCAAATGTCACTTCATTTATAGTACCTTATATCTTTTCTCTCATTAGTCTTCTAATTTATTGAAAAGAGTCTAGAATTTTATCAATACTTCTATAATTTTATGTGTAGAGATCCACCATTTTAGATAACCTGAGATTCAGGAAAATCTCAAGTTACCTCCTGTTTATTAATTTTAAGACAAAAAAGAAACCAATATAAGTGGAAAGTAGAAATAAAGAGAAAATACTTGATATCTGAACCATGCACTTTTCTTGTATGCTCAGTTGTATTTCCAGGTTACATGGATGAACAACTTGCAAAAAAATCAGAGTCCAAAGCCCAGATTCTAAAAAGTGGAGGCCCTACAAGGTCTCAGAATAGCCAAAAGGAAAACAAGGAAGCACCAAAGAATGAAGTCATATTTAGAGATTCTGATAAATCTTTGACATCAACACACAAAAAGGAGCCAAAAAAAGAAGCAAAAGGCACTGATTTAGAGAAAGACAAGATAGGAATGGAGATCAAGGTGGAGAGAGACACTGGAATACAAAAACAACAGGAAGCCCAAGTAAAGAAGAGTGAGGCGGGTTTACCTAAAGGACAGGAATCTCAAATAAAGAAGAGTGAGGTGAGTGTACCAAAAACACAGAAAGCCCAAGAAAAGAAGAGTGAGGCAGGTGTATCAAAAGGACAGGAGGCCCAAGAAACGGAGAGTGAGGCGAGTGTACCACAAGGACAGGAAGCCCAAGAAAAGGAGAATGAGGTGAGCGTACCACAAGTACAGGAAGCCCAAGAAAAGAAGAGTGAGGTGGATGTACCAGAAAGACACCCATCCCCCAAAAAAGCAAGTGCACCAAAAAGACAGAAAGCCCAAGGAAAGAAGAGTGAGATGAGTGAACAACAAAGACAGGAAGCCCAAGAAAAAGAGATTGAAGCAAGTGTACAACAAGGACAGGAAGCCCAAGAAAAGAAGAGTGAGGTGGGTGTACCAGAAAGACACCCATCCCCCAAAAAAGCAAGTGCACCAAAAAGACAGAAAGCCCAAGAAAAGAAGAGTGAGGCAGGTGTATCGAAAGGACAGGAAGGCCAAGAAAAGGAGAGTGAGGCGAGTGTACAACAAGGACAGGAAGCCCAAGAAAAGAAGAGTGAGGTGGGTGTACCAGAAAGACACCCATCCCCCAAAAAAGTAAGTGCACCAAAAAAGCAGAAAACCCAAGGAAAGAAGAGTGAGATGAGTGAACAACAAGGACAGGAAGCCCAAGAAAAAGAGAGTGAAGCGAGTGTACAACATGGACAGGAAGCCCAAGAAAAGAAGAGTGAGGTGGGTGTACCAGAAAGACACCCATCCCCTAAAAAAGCAAGTGCACCAAAAAAACAGAAAACCCAAGGAAAGAAGAGTGAAGAGAGCGTACAACAAGGACAGGAAGCCCAAGAAAAGAAGAGTGAGGCAAACGTACAACAAGGACAGGAAGCCAAAGAAAAGAAGAGTGAGGCAAATGTACAACAAGGACAGGAAGCTTAAGAAAAGGAGAGTGAAGCTAGTGAACAAAGTAAAACAAAAAGTGTAAATAAAAGGAAGCCCCATAAGCCAAATGGTCATTATGATTCCCATCCTCCATCCATTGCCTAGATGGATTATAATTATAAAATCCCTTTAATTTTTATGTCTGCAGAGTTTCTGCTCTTCAAAAGTTTCACCATTTTTAGACCTCTCAGCCACAATCCTCAGATTTGTTATTTGGGGTAAAACACTGGGTAAAATACTTTAATTAAAGAAATGCATAACAATTGCCTTTGACAAGTATGTCTACAAAAGCATTCCCAACCAATCAACCAATAGCTCCTCATGGCAGGCTTCATATTTGCAAGATGCTGTTCTAGCAATAAAGGGTATACAGAAAAATACCAGTCAGAGTGCCTGCAATCAAGTAGCTTGAAACATATATGTTGATATATGTATACATGGCAATTTTTTAAAGAAGTAAAATATAAGTGTCAAAAGTCATTTAGAGGGACAATATAATCCATTTGGATAAGAAAGTAAAGGGGGTGGCTTCATGGGAAAGGTAGTAATGGAATATGACATGTTTCAAAACATGGCTAAGATGTCGATATGCTGAGCAAAGTAGAAAGAGGACAAGAAAGGCAAAGGGGTTTAGGGCTGTCGTGTCATGCTCTGGGGGCAGCAGGCAATTTTGCAGTTGCAGCAGACTCATGGGAGGCATTGTGGAGTGTAATTTTGAAAAGGAAGATGTGGAGAGATTTGAAAAACAAAGCATGAATTTATATTTTACTCTTTAGGCACCTGGAATCCCTCTGAGGTATTTGAGAAGGAGAGTGAAGTGAATAAGTTTGCATTACAAAAAAATATTAATCTTGTGATAATGCAAAATAGATTGAAGAAGAGAAACAATCACAGGTAGTAAATCTAGTTAAGAGGTGCTTGGAGTAAGTGATGGAAAGAGAATAAATAGAAGAGATAGACATGTTTTTTCAAAGAAGAATCAGCCGGGCACGGTGGCTCATGCCTGTAATCCTAGCACTCTGGGAGGCTGAGGTGGGCAGATCATTCGAACTCAGGAGTTCGAGACCAGCCTGAACAAGAGTGAGACCCCGTCTCTGCTAAAAAAATAGAAAGAAATTAGCTGGACAACTAAAAATATAAAGAAAAAATTAGCCGGGCATGGTGGTACATGCCTGTAGTCCCAGCTACTCAGGAGGCTGAAGCAGGAGGATTGCTTGAGCCCAGGAGTTTGAGGTTGCTGTGAGCTAGGCTGAAGCCACAGCACTCTAGCCCAGGCAACAGAGTGAGACTCTGCCTCAAAAAAAAAAAAAAAAAAAAAAGAAGAATCACTACTTCATGATGACGGGCTGCATAGGAGTAAAGGGAAAAAACAATTGATGACTTCATAACTTTTGAAACCAGGTGACAGAAAATCACTAACAAACTAGGAGCTAGTTTATGGGACAGGGAGAGAATAACAAATTGCTGCATTTAAGGGAATAAGAAATAACACTTGTCATTCAAGAGAGGCCTGGAGTTAGACAAGTGGAGGTAATAATTGAAGCCGTAAGAGTAAATGAGTTCTCCAAAAGAGAAAGTACAGGGCTAGCAAAAGCAGAAGTCCAAGAACTGAGCTTTTTATATGTAATAGGTTGAAGAAGAAAGTTAAAGTTAACTAAGGGATAGGAAGATATAAGAAAAACCTGGGTAATGGAATGTTCCAATCATTGAGAGTTTCAAGAAGAATAAACGATAAAAGATAGCCAAGACTACAAAGAAAATTAGGATGGACAGAGACCATTGTAGTTGCTATTTGGAGATAACCAATGAACTTGTAAAGAGCACTGTCCAAAGAAAGGTAGCTAGGAGAAGGAAATTAAGCAGGCAGAATATAGAAACACAAGTAAGTAGCTATGGGGTGTGCCTTCCAAAAAAAATCAACTTTAGTTTGTTTTAAAAGTACAGTTTTTAATTTTTTTATTTCAGCATATTATGGGGGTACAGATGTTTAGGCTACGTATGTTTCCTTTGTCACCCACTCCTCCCCCAAGTCCAAACTTCAATAGTGTCCATCTCTCGGATGGTGCACATCGCACTCTTTCTGTATGCATATACCCATCCCCTACTCCTCCCTCCCCCCTCCCCCCTGCCCGACATCCAATAAATGTTATTCTTATATGTGCACTTATGTATTAATCAGTTAATACCAATTTGATGGTGAGTGGATGTGGTGTTTGTTTTTCCAATCTTGGGATACTTCACTTAGTAGAATGTGTTCCAGCTCTTTCCAGGAGAACACAAGAGGTGCTATATCACCATTCTTTCTTAAAGCTGAATAGTACTCCATGGCATACATATACCACATTTTATTAATCCACTCATGTATTGATGGACACTTGGGTTGTTTCCACATCTTTGCAATTGTGAATTGTGCTGCTATGAATATTTGGGTGCAGGTGTCTTTTTCATGGAGCGACTTTTGTTCTTTGGGATACATGCCCAGTAATGGGATTGCTGGATCAAATGGTAGCTCTACTTGTATCTCTTTAAGGTATCTCCATATTGCTTTCCACAGAGGTTGCACTAGTTTGCAGTCCCACCAGCAGTGTATGAGTGTTCCTATCTCTCCACATCCACGCCAACATTTATTGTTTTGGGACTTTTTGATAAAGGCCAGTCTCACTGGAGATAAGTGATACGTCATTGTGGTTTTGATTTGCATTTCCCTGATGATTAGAGATGTTGAGCGTTTTTTTCGCATGTTTTTTGACCATCATTCTGTCTTCTTTTGAAAAATTTCTGTTGATGCCCTTTGCCCACTTTTTGATAGGTTGTTTGATTTTCTTCTTGTTGATTTTCCTGAGTTCTAAGTAGATTCTAGTTATCAGCCCTTTATCAGATTTGTAGCATGCAAAAATTTTCTCCCATTCTGTAGGTTGTCTGTTTGTTCTTGTGACAGTTTCTTTGGCTGTGCAGAAGCTTTTTAATTTGATCAGGTCCCATTTATTTATTTTGGTTGTTGCTGTGATTGCCTTTGGGGTCTTCTTCATAAATTCTTTGCCTAGACAAATGTCTAGAAGTGTATTTCCAACATCTTCCTCTAGAATTCTAATAGTTTCACTCCTTAGGTTTAAATCTGTTACCCAGCGTGAGCTGATTTTTGTGAGAGGTGAAAGCTGTGAATCCTGGTTCAGTCTTCTACATGTGGCTATCCAGTTTTCCCAGCACCATTTATTGAATAAAGATTCTTTTCCCCAGTGTATGTTTTTGTCCGCTTTGTCAAAGATTAGGTGGCTATATGAGGATGGTTTTATATCTGGGTTCTCAGCTCTGTTCCACTGGTCAATGGCTCTATTTTTGTGCCAGTACCAAGCTGTTTTGATTACTACAGCCTTATAATAAAGTTTGAAGTCTGGTAAGTTGATACCTCCCATTTCGTTTTTATTGTCTAAAATTGTTTTTGCTGTGCGGGGTCTTCTCTGGTTCTTTACAAAGCGTAAAATTAATTTTTCTACATCTGTGAAGAATGATGTTGGTATTTTAACAGGGATTGCTTTGAATCTGTAGGTCACTTTGGGTAGTACAGACATCTTAACGATGTTGATTCTGCCAACCCATGAGCATGGTATGGTTTTCCACATGTTTACGTCCTCTGCTATTTCCTTCCTCAATGTTTCATAGTTCTTCTGGTAGAGGTCTTTTACCTCCTTAGTTAAATATATTCCTAGATATTTTATTTTCTTTGTTGCTATTGTGAAGGGAATTGAGTCTTTGATTTGGTTCTCGGTATGACTGCTATTGGTGTATATGAAAGCCTCTGATTTGTGTGTATTGATTTTGTATCTTGAGACTTTACTGAATTCATTTATCAATTCCAGGAGCCTCTTGGTTGAATCCATGGGGTTTTCTAGATATAATATCATGTCATCAGCAAATAGTGAGAGTTTGATCTCTTCTGTTCCTATTCATATGTCTTTAATTCCACTCTCTTGCCTGATTGCTGTGGCCAGGACTTCCAGCACTTTGTTGAATAGAAGTGGAGATAGTGGGCAACCTTGTCTGGTTCCAGTTCTAAGTGGGAATGCTTTCAATTTTTCCCCATTCAGTATGATATTGGCTGTGGGTTAGTCATATATGGCTTGTATCATTTTTAGATAAGCCCCATCTATGCCTATTTTGTTAAGTGTTCTTATCATAAAAGGGTGTTGAATTTTGTCAAATGAGAAAATCATGTTTTTTTTTTTTTGCTTCTGTTTATGTGGTGAATTATGTTTACAGATTTGTGTATGTTGAACCATCCCTGCATCTCTGGGATGAAGCCCACTTGGTCATGATGTATTATTTTCTTAATAACCACCTGGATTCGGTTAGCTAGAATTCCGTTGAGAATTTTTACATCTATATTCATAAAGCATATTGGTCTGTAGTTTTCCTTTTTAGTTGCATCCTTTCCTGGTTTTGGTATCAGGGTTATGTTGGCTTCATAAAATGTGTTGGGGAGGAATCCATCCTTCTCGATGTAGTGGAATAATTTCTGCAGGATAGACACCAGTTCTTCTTTGTAGGTGTGGTAAAATTCGGGTGTGAAACTGTCTGGTCCAGGACTTTTCTTTTTTGGAATGTTTTCTTATTGCTGTTTCAATTTCAGTCTTTGATATTGGTCTGTTCAGAAATTCTATTTCTTCCTGGTTGAGCCTAGGGAGGCTGTGTGTTTCTAAAAATTTGTCCATTTCCTCTACATTTTCCAATTTGTGTGAATAAAGGCTTTTTGTAATATTCATAAATTATATCTTGAATCTCCACAGAATCAGTTGTAACTTCTCCTTTTTTGTTCCTGATGGAGCTTATTAGAGATTTTTCTTTTCTGTTTTTCGTTAGTTTAGCCAAAGGCGTGTCAATTTTGTTTAGTTTTTCAAAGAACCAACTTTTTGTTTTATTAATCTTCCGTATAGTTTCCCTGTTGTCAATTTCATTTAGTTCTGATTTGATCTTATTGATTTCCCTTCTTCTGCTGGCTTTGGGGTTGATCTGTTCTTTTTCCAGTTCTTTGAGTCAATTCATTAGGTTGTCTATTTGTGATCTTTTTGACTTTTGGATATAGGCATTTATGGAAATAAACTTTCCTCTCAGGACTGCTTTGGCTGTGTCCCACAGATTTTGATAAGTTGTGCCACCTTTGTCATTTAGTTCAAAGAATCTTTTGATTTCCATCTTTACTTCCTCATTTATGAAGGAATTGTTCAGCAGAAGGTTGCTTAATTTCCATGACTTTGTGTGGAGATGAGAGTTTCTGTTGGGGTTGATTTCTACTTTTATTCTACTGTGATCTGAGAAGATACATGGTATAATTTCTGTTTTTTTAAATTTTTTGAGACATGCTTTGTGTCCTAGAATATGGTCAATCTTAGAGAATGTCCCATGAGCTGATGAGAAGAATGTATATTCGGTGGTATTTGGGTAGAATGTCCTGTAAATGTCAGTCAGGCCCATTTGTTCTTGAGTTCTGTTTAAGTCCATTATTTCTTTGTTAATTTTCTGTTTGGAGGATCTGTCCTGTGCTGTCACTGGGGTGTTGAAGTCTCTGACTATTATGGTGATGCTGTTTATCAATTTGTTTAGATCAAGTAGAGTTTGCTTTATGAATCTGGGTGCACCTAAGTTGGGTGCATACATATTTAAAATTGTTATGTCTTCTTGTTGAACTGTACCCTTCACCATTATATAATGACCCTCTTTGTCTTTCATTACTTTTGTTGATTTAAAAACTAAGTTATCTGAGATCAAAACTGCCATACCAGCCTTCTTTTGGCTTCCATTTGCTTGAAATATTGATTCCCACCCCTTTACCTTGAGTCTAAATACATCCTTGTAGGTTACGTGTGTTTCCTGGAGACAGCAGATGCTTGGCTTGTTTTTTTTTTTTTTATCCATTCAGCCAGCCTATGTCTCTTGAGAGGGGAGTTCAAGCCATTCACATTCATTGACAGAACTGATAAGTGGGGTGAATTACTGTTCATTCTGTTGGGTTGCATTTTGTTGCTTTGTTTTCTGTCTTGAGCCATTGTGGAATCTAGCCTTTCATCTTTAACTTTTGAGTAGTTTAACATCCATGAGTGTTTATTGTGCTGATCCTTGTGTAATTCTGTTTTGAATACTTCTTGGAGGGCTGGTCTTGGTGAATTCCCTTGGTCTTTGCTTATCTGAGAATGTCTTTATTTCTCCTTCGTATATGAAGCTTAGTTTTTCAGGGTACGAGATTCTAGGCTGGGCATTATTCTCTTTCAGAAGAGTGAGAATGGGGCCCCAGTTTCTTCTTGCTTGTAGGGTTTCAGTTGAGAAGTCTGGAGTTATTCTGATGGGCTTTCCTTTGTGTGTTACTTGTTTCTTTCTCCTTACAGTTCATAGAAGGGCCTCTTTAGTGGATATTTTGGTCAGTCTGATAACTGCATGACATGGTGTCTTCCTATTTGCATTGAATCTCCCTGGGGTCTGTGAGCTTCTTGTACCTGTATATCTAGATTTTTAGCAAGGCCTGGGAAATTCTCCTCTATTAATTCTTCAAATAGCTTATCCAGCCCTTGAATGTTTTCTTCGTCACCTTCCAGGATCCCTATCACCCTCAGGTTCAGTTTTTTCACATAATCCCACATTTCTCGTAGGCTTATTTCTTTTCTCTTAATTTTCTGCTTGATCTCTGTGACTGACTTATTTAGTTGGAAAGAGTTGTCTTCAATCTCTGAGAATCTTTCTTCTGTTTGATCTACCCTGTTCTTGAGCTTTCCACTGTGTTTTGTAGTTCCCTGAATAAGTCCTTCATTTCCAGGAGATCGGTTTGATTTTTCTTTAATATTTCAATTTCTTTAGTGAATTTTTCTTCCAAGACCTGGATTTTTCTTTTTTTGTGGTTTCTTTGTGTTGGTTATCATTGCATATGATTTTTCTTGCATATCATTGAGTTTTCTTACAATCCATGTTTGAAATTCTTCTTCTGTCATTTTAGTGTTCTGAGTTTGGTTAATGTCCATTGTTGGGGAGCCGTTGTTCCTCTTTGGGGGTGTGCTTTCCATTTGAGTCTTCATACTTCCAGAGTTCTTTCACTGGTTCCTTCCCATCTGGATCAGTTGTTTGTTCTTGCCTTTAGATTTTCGTTCAGATAATGACATGCCCTGTTTAGTCTCTGAGCCAGTAGGTGGTGTTTGTGGGTGAGATTCGACCACACCCTTTATGATGAACCAGTAGATGCAGTAAAAGGGTGTGCAGAGTGACCTCCCTGTCAGTAGGTGGCACTTGCTGGGAGGAGCGAGCTGCAGTGCTGTTTTTGGGTCCTGTCGTCAGCTATTGTTCCTCTGGAGAGGCCCTCTTATGCCCCAGGTGGGTCCCGGGGACTTCCAGGAGTGTCCTTATTCTCCACCTCAGTGGGGGCAGGTCTGGGAGTGAGTCTGGGTGGGGCTAGATTGGGTAAGCCTGCCCTCAGGCTCCACAGATGCTGTTAGCAGGGGTCAAGGTTCTGTTCTTTGCTTCTGTGCAAAGCTTCTGGGAGGGGCTGATATGGCTCCACTCAGCTGAAAGTCTGGGCTTGAGGGGGTGGGGCATCCAAGACCCACACTCTGGAGCAGGTCTCACTCCCCTCCACCCTCCCCCTCTCTGTGGCCTCTCCCAGGCCTCTGCCAGCAAGCAGGACCTCAGGCTGATGGATCTCCCCTGCCTGTGATGTGGGCTGGGAGATTCCCTACCCAGGATCACAGCCTGAGCTGGGTGTTCAGCCCTCTTTTGGGAGGAGGGTTGCCACTCAGGCACACTGATCTGCCCCCTGAAGGCACACACTCCTCAGTAGGCTCTTTCACAGATCTCCCTTCTGTGCCCCAGGGCAGTGTGAACGTGACCTGGGTGTACTTTGGGGTCTGGTCTGCAGGCCTGTCCCCTGGGCCCTGGAGATAAATCCCTGAGTCTGCCAGGGGGAGGGTTGCTGGTCTCAAATCACCTACAGGGTGCCCAAGCTGGATCTATTTTACTCCACCTCAGGATTTGCCCCGCTCTCCTGGAGTCCCCAGGCAAGCAGCACCTGGGAAGGCTGGCGGGTAGGGAGCTCACAGTCTGAGTACCCCTCAGTCTGTTGTAGGGCCCCAAAAGGAAAGGTCTCATTCCTTGGAGATGCCTCCGTGTGATGGCTAAATTGTCTCTCTGGGCACCCACGGGTAGGGAAGGGGAAAGAGAGAATGGAGCACTATGGCGTCTGCCAATAGGCTCGGGTCTGCACCCAGGGAGGTGCCCTGAGGGAGCTGGGAGCCCAGCGCCGTGTCCGCAAGAGGCCACTGCTCCCCAGCAGCAGCTGTCTCTGGGCTGGTGATGGCAGGTCTCTCCAAATGCTCAGGAGCCCACCAGCAGTCCGAGGTGCAAAGAAGGGGAAAGTTATCTGCTCCACCTACCCTTGTCGCTGGTCTCCAAGCCTCTCGGGACCTTTCTCCTCCCAATTCTCCTCCGCAACTTCTTCCCATGGAGTCTCCTGTAGTTTCAGGCACCCTTCTGACCGTCACCAGATCTATGTTTTTCTGCTAGTTTATTTTTTTACTTTCTTCTAAAATCTGTCTTTTTTGCAAAGACACTCTGACTGGCGACTTTTCTCGTCCGCCATCTTCAATAGGTCTAAAAGTATAGTTTTTATTTTTATTCTACTCTTTTCTGTCTTGAGTAGCCCAAACCCTGAATATTACATTTGGTTCTATCATGGGATATGGATAAACTAAAGTGCCTGCAGAAGAGAAAGACACAAGTGAACAGGAGTTTGCACAGTTCACCTGAGGGGGTGGGGGGGTGGAAATAAAAGCATATAAGGAAACAATGAGAATTATTTTCAAATATATGAAGGTTCATCATGAATTAGAATATTATGTATGGCCCCAGGGAAATAAGAGCAGTGAATGGAAAGGTACAAGGTAACAAATTTTATCTCAGGAATAAGAGAAAGTGGGATCTCCCAAAAGAGTTTAAGCAAGAGTTTAAGGCTGCATGATCATTTAGTGGTAATGCTACAGTGGAGACTCTGAAAACACTGAGTAATTGGAATAAATTATCTTTATGGTTCCTTCCAAATAGACTTCCTGAGGGTCTATAATGCAAAGTATAAAATCCTTTGGACTAACTGGGTGTCTTCCAAGGAACCTTTCCACAGTGATGTGCTGATTTTTTTTGAAGAAGTTTGACCCAAAAAAAAAAAAAAAGGAGAGAAGCCAGACTTTAGTCTCTGCTCAAAGTATAAAGTGTTTCATAAATTTTTCAAGCTACCCAACCACAACCTTAAGAGAGTATCTCCATAGCTTTTAGCACAATCCAAACCACTATATGGATGTCTAATCTGTGCTCACAGCCCTGCCACAGGTATAGAAGCCTATGTTAATTTTAGAAGTCACAGAATCCTCAGGCCTTCCATAAGCTGATACAGATTTAACAAAATTAAATTGCAAAAAAAAAAAAAGGAAGAAAGAAAAGAGAGAGAAGAGAGTAGGGAGGACAGATAGTCGACATGGAATTTTTATTTATTAAGTTACTTTTATGTCTCTGAAAAATATGCATTTAGAGATTTTAACAGCATTAGTTGATTTATCTCTTGCACACATTGTGCTGCCATCAGGGAAAATTTGTGACCCTGATAGCAGGACGAAGAATTATGTGAAATATATGAAGAATTTTCACATAATTAAAAGCATTTAGATTTTCATCATCATCCTGTCATTTTTTCCATAACTCAGGTCCATCTGGCAGCTAACTAGTAGGTTTTAGAAGGCTATGACAAATGCAGCTTCTCTCAGATTTCTGCTAAGAAGCAGGGACCCCTGTCAAGGCAACAACTAAAAAATAGTAGATAGACTTCAGCAACCTAGCTCAGCTGACTCCACATCTGTGTGTATATCCCACTGAACCAAGGATTAAGAAGAGACGGATCTATAGAAACTTCCCTGTATCTCCTCCATAACTTCTAACTTGAGGTCAAAACATTTTCATTCTCACTAGATATTTGAAGGTAAATACATCACACAATAGAATACTCCAACTATGAAAATTTTGTGAACCATTCTTTAAAAGCCACTGAAAAATAGGCCAATTTAAAAGAATCGTTAACCCTCCCTTAAAGATGCAAGTGTGCAGGCCAGGCACGGTGGCTCACGCCTGTAATCCTAGCACTCTGGGAGGCCGAGGCAGGCGGATTGTTTGAGCTCAGGAGTTCGAGACCAGCCTGAGCAAGAGCGAGACCCCGTCTCTACTAAAAAAATAGAAAGAAATTAGCTGGACAACTAAAAATATATAGAAAAAATTAGCCGGGCATGGTGACTCATGCCTACAGTCCCAGCTCCTCGGGAGGCTGAGGCAGTAGGATCGCTTGAGCCCAGTAGTTCGAGGTTGCTGTGAGCTAGGCTAACACCACGGCACTCACTCTAGCCAGGGCAACGGAGTGAGACTCTGTCTCAAAAAAAAAAAAAAAAAAAAAAAAAAAAAAAAAAAAAAAAAAAAAAAAAAAAAAAAAAAAAAAAAAAAAACAGATGCAAGTGTGCAAATCTTAAAGGATCCCAGAAAAAAAGGAAGGGAAAAAGGGCAAGCTATCAAAATGACACCACACTTAGTAAAGTGATGAAAATTTTAGGAAAATGCATAGGTTTTTAATTCCAAGATGCAATATAAAGGTAGGAATGTGAAACTTAACAGAATTAATGGTAGTAAATTTTGTTTTACAAGTAAGCTAATACAAATGTCAAATGTCCTGTTCACAAGAATGAATGGAAACCACTCAGTTAGTCATGTTTAAGTTTAGGAGCAAAACATAGGGAGGAAAAGCAGAAAAGTAAGTTTGGAGAGAACAAAGCTGAATGATAAATACACAAATATTGGGAAATAATTATGTAAAATCAGTTAGTGTGGCTCCCATCCCAATTAAAGATTTCCTGGGTTAGCAGTATATTAAAAATGCAATTTCCCATTTGCCCCCAAATAGCTCTCACTCTAGGTTATAACTGACATATCTAGGAAGTGAATACAGAGAACTGGTAAAGGGGACGAGATATGGAAGGAAAAAAAAGGATCCAAAGGAATAAATGGATAAAATGAAAAACTGTTCAAAATACTTAGTTTTATATTTCATAAAATTCCATTACTGTCCCCCTTTAAAACATTTAGGAATAGAAAAAACAACTAGTGCATGTGTACTCTACCTGGGAGGCTCCAACTGTGGTTTTGATGAAATATAAGCCTATTTTCCTAGTGTTTAAGGAATAAAGACTCTTATCCATCATCATTCAGAAGCCTGAGCACCTGCCAAGACTGGGAAGTCAAATCTAAGAGGTGTTACACCACAGATCATACACATTGCAACCCAGGTCTCAATAAATATTTTATTTAAATCTTTATGAAGTTTCTCTTCAAAAATCAAAAACTCAGTGTTAACTTCCTATGAATCTCTCCTTATCTTAATCCATGTCCACATAAACATATATGCAAATACAAGCATATGTAGGAAATTTTTTCTAAAAATGGGGTCAAAATACATACATAATTCTGTAATTTGATTTCTTTACTATACAGAAATTTATTTCGTTTAGTCAAACGTGTCTACCATACCCTTGATAACTTCTAGGCTTCCAAAAGGGTCTCCTCCGCTACTATGGTACATATTTATAATCACTTAATTTTTTCTTGAATATTTAATCCATTTTGTTTATGATGTGAAATAGGGTTTAGTTTTCTTTCCTTCAAGGTGGATACCAAATTCCGTCAGCAGCATTTGTAAAATAAACCATCCTTTTTCCACAACATCATGCATTCTCAACAGGGGCAATGTTGTCCTCCAGGACAAAAAATGGTTCTGGAGGGTCAAAAAATATTTCTCTTTTTATGTATAAATCATATGTATTCACACAGTACATAAGCAGATACATAATATATTCATAAAATACATAAGCAGATATATGGTATATTTATAATATCAAATTTTTATGAGAGGAGGCAACTAGGATAAAAAATATCTCAGTTTCCTTAGGGAGATGATAATGAAAAAAAGGTGCCAATATCATACTGCTTTGATTACATGGGCTTTATAGAAAGTTTTAATATTTGTTAGGCACATCTTATTCTACTCTTCTTTTTTCATTATTTTCTTGGTTCTCTTTGACATGTGTTCTGCCATATGGACTTTAAAATATTTACCTGACTCCCTTAAAAAAAGCTAGCATTCTGACTGCAAAATGAGTTAAATTTATATAATGATTTGGAGACATTATTATTATTATTATTGAAGTCACCCCACCCAGAAATGTTATATGAATGTATTGGTTTGGGTCTTGATACTGGTGCTTTCACAAGACTTTATAGTTTTCTTCATATTAGTTCTGGTTACATTTACTCTTATGTACTTAATAGCTTTGCTGTCATTGTAAACATGATTTTTTAAAATTTCCTTTTCTAATTAATTTTAACAAGTATAGAGAAAAATAACTTTTATATCCATCTTGATTCATGTAACTTAGACTCTCATATTATTACTAATAGTTTTCTAAACATTTCTTGGATTTTCTAAAACACTCTGTAAAGAGATACGATTTTGCTTTACACAATTTGTATTTATACATTTTGACCATGTGTTGTTAGGTGTACATAGGATCCAGATTCTTCCAGGAAAATCACTTATTTTATCAATATTTAATGATATTCTTTATTCCTAATAATAACTTCTGATTTAAATTCTATTTTAACTGATAGCTTTCTTTTGGTTAATATTTTCCTCTGCTATGTCTTTTTCTATTATTTTATTTTTCAGATTCCTGTGTCTTGTGAATAGAAAATAATTGGATCCTTTTTTCCAATCTGAGAGTATACGTCTTTTAAGTGGCAAGTGTAAACCATTTATGTTTACGATGCTTACTGATTTATTCTATTTTGTTTATAATACATTACACTATTCCATTGTCATTGCTATTCTCTGATATTTTCATTCTGCTATGTTTTTAAGCACCCTAAAATTAGTCATGATAATTAAGTTGTTTTTACAATCCATAGTTAGTCACATTTACTCATATATTTACCAATATCTTTGCTTACTATTTCTCTTTGTATCTTAATCCTTGCTTTGTGGTTTGATTTCCTTCTGGATATGTATCCTTTATTGTTTTCCAGTTAGGATCTGTGAATAGTAAACATCTTGGACTTTTGCTAGAAAATCTTTTAACTTCACCTTCACTATCAAATAATAGTTTTGCTGAATAAGAAATTCTAGATTGGCAATTTATTTTCTCTCAGCTAATTGAAGATATTATCCATTGCTTCTTGGCCTTTATTTTCACTCTCAAGAAGTCTGCTAAATACCTAATTAGTTTAGAGGTTATTTTGTCTTTTTCTGTCTGGTGGCATTTAGAATTTTCTTTGTCTCAGTGTTACACAATTTCACTACTAAGTGTCTAGTACATTTTCATTATTTCCACTTTGGAAGTGTGCATCTGAAAACTTCAGAATCATATTTTTCATCAATTTTGAAAAATTCTTAGGCATTACCTCTTTTAACTTTGCTTTTCCTCCATGCTTTCTTTTTTTTTTAAATGAAAAGTATTTAATACACAAAAAAGCACAATAAACAAAAGTATTAAAAGCATTCTGTAATACAAACACCAAAAAGATACAGAGCTATTAACTTAGTGGGGCTTATAAAGAAAACTAGGTGAGCATGCATGAAAATGCCCCGCTCTCCTCACTGAGTGAGTGAGCTGGCCACTGTTCAAAGTTATTTTTAATTGCCTTTTTCTTCCTACTTTATGAAACCACATTTGCTACTCCTGTTGATTGTGACGGCCCAATCAGAAATATTTGGAAAATTGCATGCTTTCTGTATATTGGCAGTGTGTTTTATGCCACTTACTCAAGTGCATGTAGAAAGAATTTTTGTCCATCAAGACCACAGCAAGGCAGTTTTATCAGGATAGAATCTGCTATCCAAATTTACATACTTCTCTCAGAACGCCTAGAGACAGAACTCTTTTCCAGTGAAGAGCCTCACTTAAAGGGTATCTGAGCTAGAAGCACAGATGAAAGAGCTTGTAGTAAGCGACACAGGCTCTGCAAGGCAGGCATAAAGGAGAACTTGTGCTCAACTTCCAAGACATGAGGTATTCTGAATATATACCCCAGAGCTCGATCTACCAAGAGGATAATAGCTTCTTATATCTCTTCAAGGCAATTATATGTTTTCAATTTGCTCCCCCATACTTAAACCCCACAACAAACTATGAGATTAAAAGGATAGGTATGTGTACTCATTTTACAGATGAGAAAAACTGAGGCTTTAGAAGTGGGACTCAAAACTTACTCCACCTCTATCCAAGAGACAGTTAATAGTGCGTAGCTATAGACTAAAGAGAGAGTCATATTCAGAGGTCGCTTGTGAATTCTACTGTGCCAATTGCTGAGGAGACCAAGAAACATTTCATTTTCCCTTTAAAACATTTTTTTGTTGGTTTTAAAAGAGAGAAGGAAAAAAAAACCCAAAGGAGATATTTTTATTCTTATGAAAAGGAAGTGAAAAAATAAGGCAAACTACAGAGAAAAAAATAATCCTCCTGTAGGAAGAGGGAAGGTTGATCTCAATGTCTTAGGACTAAGACAATAAGGAAGCTAATTCCCCTATTCCCCCATCATCCACTCAAAGGAAGCCTTAACTACAAATTGCTACTTTATTGTTAATAGATAGTAGCTCTGCCCTTATAACTTCACTTCCTCGCTGCTGGAATCCATCCTTGACACTGAAACAGAAACATTCCCCAAGACTGGAAAAGAAGAATTTTATCTAAAGATAGTATCATTACAACCATTCAAGGGGTGATACAGAAGGCCTTTGGTGTAAAAGCAATATCCAGAAATAGCTAATAACTTTGAATTAAGAGGATATAAGAGCAACAGTAAAAGAGGGAGGAAGAAGAAATGTCTGTTGACATGAAAGTACTTAACTGTTTTTTAAAAATACCACCTTCAGATAAGAAATTAAATGCTCTGATAAACTCTCAAAGCATTATAATGATAATGCCAATTTTCAGTAAAGCATTTGCCAAATTACAGCAATTGCTTTAAAGAAGGAATGGCTCTTCTAGCACTATTTGGCCCTTTTTAGGTATCCTTGACCCTCTCCACCCTAAGAAATGGGGAGTTCTACTAGCTATGCTATGCTATACTCCCAGAAGGCATTAAAGGAAGGAAACAAACCTGCAGGGGAAGCTGCATCTTGGATTTCAAATAAGGTACCAAGAAATATTAACTATCTCTGTCTGCAGATATGCTTCTTTCTCAGTAACATTTTCAGCCATTTAAAAGGCTACGGGTAGAGGCGCAGTAAATCTAATTGTGGATTTACTATAACAATTTTTTTAACAATGCCACATTTGCCAATAATGGAATTACTTAGAACTGCATGTTCATTATTTCAAAAGATCTTAACATGCATACCGGACATTCTCCCACAGGAGAGAAGACATCTGGCAGCTCCTATGAAGGCAAAATACAGCAATGGCAGACAATAAGGAAAGCTATGTCAACACAAAGGACATCTCAAAGCAATCAGGAAAAACTATTCCCAAATTAGTTCTAGGGAGCTACCTTATCCACTATCTCAAATACTCCTTATTTCCGGTTCAGCCTTAGGGTTCTCAATATTCCCTCTCAGACGCTAAACTGCAATTTGTCTACTCAACTAATCTGAGAAATTCTAACACGGTAACCTCAACAATCCCTATGGCAGTGCAAAATTCCAGACATTTGTAAACATCATACATTTTACTTTCGGCACAGGGGAGAGCTTGCAAGTTCCTTTATCTTCGAAGTACAGATTCTAAACACGGCTAGTTCCTACAGCCATTTTTAGCAAAGGTGGCATTGGTCTTGATAGTGTGTGTGAGTACATGCACAGTCATGAATGGGAGAACCATCAAAATGAATTATTCTTTAGGATATGGGTCTGAATAATTTAAGCAGATTAATTGGCTTAATGGAAAACAGATTCGCAGTACCTAAAGCCATGTACTTTCAGAAGTTCACATAATTCTGTGGGGAAAAAACCCAAATAACTGATTAACAAGTTTTTTCCTTTCTAAAGAGAATTAAGAGGTAACATTACAATAACTTTATAGAACCCAAGAACTAACATTCACCAATTTCTCATTAATGACTTCTCAAGAGAGTCAACACTGCATTGAATTGACACAAACACAAAAAGTTACAAACAAGCCTAACCTTTAAAAATAAATTCTGAAGCTGGGCGCAGTGGCTCATGCCTATAATCCTAGCACTCTTGGAGGCTGAGGCAGGAGGATTGCTTGAGCTCACAAATTCAAATAACCCAGTTATTTGGGTTTTTTCCCCACAGAATTATGTGAACTTCTTAAATGGCTTTAGATACTGTATTACTTCTGCTGGCTTTGGGTTTGGTTTGCTCTTCCCTTTCTAGTTCCTCAAGATGTATCATAATTTTCTCCCATTCTGTGGATTGCCTGTTTGCTCTTGTGACAGTTTCTTTGGCTGTGCAGGAGCTTTTTAATTTGATCAGGTCCCATTTATTTATTTTGGTTGTTGCTTTGATTGCCTTTGGGGTCTTCTTCATAAATTCTTTGCCTAGACAAATGTCTAGAAGAGTATTTCCAACATCTTCCTCTAGAATTCTAATAGTTTCACTCCTTAGGTTTAAATCTGTGACCCAGCGTGAGTTGATTTTTGTGAGAGGTGAGAGGTGTGGATCCAGATTCAGTCTTCTACATGTGGCTATCCAGTTTTCCCAGGACCACTTATTGAATAAAGATTCTTTTCCCCAGTGTATGTTTTTGTCTGCTTTGTCAAAGATTAGGTGGCTATATGAGGATGGTTTTATATCTGGGTTCTCAGTTCTGTTCCACTGGTCAATGGCTCTGTTTTTGTGCCAGTACCAAGCTGATTTTATTATTAGAGCTTTGTAATAGAGTTTTAAGTCTGGTAAATTGATGCCTCCCATTTTGTTTTTATTGCCTAGAATAGTTTTTGCTATGCAGGGTCTTCTCTGGTTCCATACGAAGTGTAAAATTAATTTTTCTACATCTGTAAAGAA
This sequence comes from Indri indri, assembly GCA_004363605.1. Classification (NCBI taxonomy): domain Eukaryota; kingdom Metazoa; phylum Chordata; class Mammalia; order Primates; family Indriidae; genus Indri; species Indri indri. Next base: position 60,431 of record RJWJ010003589.1, read on the forward strand.
TGATGTTGGTATTTTAATAGGGATTGCATTGAATCTATAGATCACTTTGGGTAGTATAGACGTTTTAACAATGTTGATTCTGCCGACCACGAGCATGGTATGGTTCCCACAGAATGGGAGAAAATTTTCACGTGCTGCAAATCCGACGGAGAGCTGATAACCAGAATCTATTTAGAACTCAGAAAAATCAACAAGAAAAAATCAAACAACCCTATCAAAAAGTGGACAAAGGACATCAACAGAAACTTTTCAAAAGAAGACACAATAATGGCCAAAAAACATATGAAAAAATGCTCAGCATCTCTAATCATCAGGGAAGTGCAAATCAAAACCACAATGAGATATCACTTATCTCCAGTGAGACTGGCCTTTATCAAAAAGTCCCAAAACAATAAATGTTGGCATGAATGCAGAGAGACAGGAACACTCATACACTGCTGGTGGGACTGCAAACTAGTGCAACCTCTGTGGAAAGCAATATGGAGATACCTTAAAGAGATACAAGTAGAGCTACTGTTTGATCCAGCAATCCCGTTACTGGGCATCTACCCGAAAGAACAAAAGTCACTCTATGAAAAAGACATCTATCTCACTTGAATGTTCATAGCAGCACAATTCACAATTGTGAAGATGTGGAAACAACCCAAATGTCCATCAATACATGAGTGGATTAATAAACTGTGGTATATGTATACCATGGAGTACTATTCAGCTTTAAGAAACAATGGTGATATAGCACCTCTTGTATTCTCCTGGAAAGCACTGGAACACATTCTACTAAGTGAGGTATCCCAAGAATGGAAAAACAAGCATCACATATACTCACCATCAAATTGGTATTAGCTGATCTACACTTAAGTGCACATATAAAAATAACATTTATTGGATGTTGGGAAGGGGGAGGGCGGAGGAGGGAGGAGGGGACGGGCATATGCACAATGAGTGTGATGTGCACCTCCCGGGGAATGGACACACTTGAAGCTCGGACTTGGGGGGAGAGGGGGTAAGGGCATCATACGTAACCTAATCATCTGTACCCCCATAATATGCTGAAATTAAAAAAAAAAGAAAAGAAAAAAAAGATGTATCATAAGATTGTTAATTTGTGATCTTTCTGTCTTTTTGATGTAGGCATTTAAGGCTATGAATTTTCCCCTTAGGACTGCTTTTGCTGAATCCCATATATTTTGATAGCTTGTGTGCCTTTTGTCACTCAGGTCAAGGAATCTTCTGATTTCCATTTTAATGTCATTATTGACCTAATATTCATTCAGCAGCAGGTTGCTTAATTTCCATGACTTTTATAGAATTGAATGTTTCTCTTAAAGTTAATTTCTAGTTTTATTCCCTGTGGTCTGAGAAGATACATGGTATAATTTCTATTTTTTTGAGTTTGTTGAGACATGTTTTGTGGCCTAAAATATGATCTATCTTGGACAATGTTCCATATGCTGATGAGAAGAATGTATATTCAGTAGTTTTGGAATAAAATATTCTATAGATGTCTATTAGGTCCATTTGTTCTAGAGGCCCATTTAAGTCCAATGTTTCTTTATTTTCTGCTTGGGTGATCTGTCAAGTTCTGTCAGTGGGGTGTTGAAGTCCCCAGAAATTACACTGCTGCTGTTCATCTCTTTACCTAAATCTAGTAGGGTTTGCTTTATGAATCTGGCTGCTCCTATGTTAGGTACATAAATATTTAGTATTATTATGTCTTCTTGTAAATTGCTCCCTTTACCAATATGTAATGACCATCTTTGTCTTTCTCTGCTATTGTTGATTTAAATTCAATTTTATCTGATATGAGAATGGCTATACCTGCTTTCTTTTTGTTTCCATTTGCATGGAATATTGTTTTCCATCCCTTCATCTTGAGTCTGTATGAGTCCTTATAGTTTAGATGTGTTTCCTGAAGACAGCAGATGTTTGGGTTGTGCTAGAATTAATATTGTTAAAATGTTCATACTATCCAAAGCAAGCTACAGATTCAATGCAATCCCTCTCAAAATACCAACATTTTTCACATAAATAGAAAAAAAATAAAATTTGTATGGAACCACAAAGACCTTAAATAGTCAACAAAATTTTGAACATCGTCATAATAATAATAACTGAAGGCATCACACTAGCTAACTTCAAAATATATTACCAAGCTATAGTAATCAAAACAACATGGTACTGGCATAAAAATACATATATAGACCAATGGAACAGAATAGAGAGCCCAGAAATAAATCTATGTATTTACAGCCACTTGATTTTAGACAAAGGTGCCAGGAACACATCATAATGGAGAAGTGATTGACTCTTCAATGAATGGTGCTGGGAAAACTGGATATCCACATGCAGAATAATGACATTATACCCTTACACCATATACAAAAATCAACTCAAAATGGACTAGAGTTAAACATAAAACTTGAAACTGTAAAACTCCTAGAAGAAAATATAGGAGAAATGCTCCATGACAGCAGTCTACAACCTTTTTGGCATCAGGGACCGGTTTCGTGGAAGACAATTTTTCCATGGACCATGGGGGTCTTGGATCGGGGGTGGGTGCTGAGCTTAAGTGGTGATGCATGGGCCATTTCCTAACAGGCCACAGACAAGAACCAGGCCACAGCCCAGGGGTTGGAGACCACACTCCATGACATTGGTCTGGGCAATGATGTTTTGGACGTGAACCCAAAAGGACAGAAAACAAAAGTGAAAATAGACAAGACTACATCAGAGTAAAAAGTTTCTGCACAGCAAAGGGAACAATAAAGAGAATGAAGAGACCACCTATGAAATAGGAGAAAATATTTATAAACTGTACATCCAATAAGGAGTGAACATCCAAAGTATATGAGTAATACAAGCTTAATAGCAAGGAAACAAATATCTGATTAAAAATTGGGGAAGGGACCTGAATAGACATTTCTCAAAAGAAGACATACAAATGGACAATAGGTATATGAAAAATGGTGACCATCACTAATCACTAGAGAAATGCAAATCAAAATCACAAAGACATATTCCCCTCACACCTGTGATTATGGCTATAATTGAAAGATAATAAGTTTTGGCAATGATGTTAGCAAAAGAGAACACTTGCACTCTCTTGCTGGGAGTGTAAAGTGGTATACCATTATGGAAAACAGTATAGAGGTTCCTCAAAAAATTAAAAATAGAATTACTATGTGATCCAGCAATTCTACTACTGAATATATATCCAAAGGGAATGAAATGAGGATTTCAAAGAGATATCTGCACTCTCATGTTCACTGCAGCATTATCCGCAATTGCCAAGATATGGAATTAACCTATATATCCATCAAAAGATGAATGGACAGAGAAAATATGGCATATATATACACAATGGAATACTCTTTAGAATTTTAAAAAGAAGGAAATCATGTTATTTGCAACAACATGGATGAACCTGGAGGACAGTGAAATGTCACACACGGAAAAATAAATACTACATGTACTCATTTATATGTGGCATCTAGAAACACTAAACTAAAAAGCAGAGAGGAGAATGGTGGTTACCAGAGGCTAGGGGGAGGGCAGGAGGATGAGGGGTGGAGGTGGGGGAGATGTTTATAAAAGGTTACAAAATCTCCCACTGCTTCACTTGACCAGTAAAAAAGAAAATTTCGTTAATTTTTAAAAAAGTAAAAATAATAAAGTAAAAATTTAAATAAAAATCTTTCAAAAGTAAAAAATAATAAAAAATAAATAAATTTTTAAAACTAAAAAATATAAAAATAAAAAAAGCTTACAAAAGTTAGTTTGATAGAAGCCATGAGGTCAGAAGATCTATTTTACAACATGGTGACTATAGTTAACAACATATTGCATTCTTGAAAAATCACTAAGAGAGTAGATTTTAAGTGTTCTCATCACAAAGAAAAGTATGTGAGGTTATGTATATGTTAATTAGCTTGATTTAGCCTTTCCATAATGGATACATATTTCAAAACATCATATTGTACATGATAAATATATATAATTTTTATTCATCAATTATAATAAATAAATTTTAAAATAAAGTACTACTGTATATATTTGACATTTATAAGGATATATTTGTAATTTCTAAGGTAACAACTATAACAATAATTTAAAATGCATAATATAAAACTAGCAGAGGCTGGGCATGGAATAATTTGTAAAAGTCATTCCAGAAGGAAGCCAAAAAATAAAAATAAAAAATAGAATACAAAACAAATGGAAAAATAGATATCAAATATTAAAATAATTTTATACCATATACATCAATAATTCCATTAATTATAAATGGACTAAATGGCCATATTTAAAAACAAAGTTTACCAAACCAGATTAAATAGTAATATAAATGTCAATTGATAAAATAGTTAATACTATACTCAATAATATAATAAAGAGTAAGAAGCAATTCAAACTCATACATAGTGGTCATGACAGTAACAAACTGTGTGTGAGCTCTGAAAAACTTATGAAGTTTCTAAATACTGAATTCATGCTTAGAGATTGAGCTATTTAATATCAAATGATATTTAAGCTTTTATTTTATTGTTTCATTACTTAAATACACAATATGAACATTTTAAGGAATTATGCTAAGGAAGACCAATCTCCCACACATATCATTGCACCTATTTGACTCATTAAAATTTATCCTCCCTTAAGTCCATGTTCTGAAACATATTTAGAAATAACAAGTGGTACCCTTATTCTTGGTCAAAAGACTGACTTTTTATTTCTGGGCTGAGAGATCTTTATTCTTCTAGTTTAATTTTTATTGTCTGCCCTTAAACTCTATTGCATTCCTCCTTTTTTGAGAAAGAAAAGACATTTTGCTAACTTTGAGTTAGAAAAAATAAAGAGACTCCCAGTGTCAAGGGGTTGGAAGGGTCCATGGGTGATACGTAGTCCAGTAACTCAGACAATCCTTGATTTCTCTCTTTTTTTGGTGTTTTTTATTTTCATTTATTTATTTTTTTAATTTTATTTCTGCATATTATGGAGGTACAAATGTTTAGGTTACGTTGCCCTTGCCCACCCCCCAGTCAGAGCTTCAAGCGTACCCATCCCCCAGATGGTGCACATCGCACTCATTACGTATGTATATACCTCTCCCGTCCTCCCCGCTCCCATCTACTGGACGCCCAGTAAATGTTATTCCTATATGTGCACTTAGGCGTTCATCAGTGAAACCAATTTGCTGGTGAGTACGTGTGGTGCTTATTCTTCCATTCTTGGGATACTTCACTGAGTAGAATGGGTTCCAGCTCTATCCAGGAAAATACAAGAGGTGCTGCAATTCACAATTGCAAAGATGTGGAAACAACCCAAGTGCCCATCAATACATGAGTGGATTAATAAAATGTGGTATATGTATACCATGAGTACTATTCAGCTATAAGAAACAATGGTGATACAGCACCTCTTGTATTCTCCTGGATAGAGCTGGAACACATTCTTTTCATTTTTTTATTGCAAAATATGATGAGGGTATAAATGTTTCTTGTTACATGGACCGATTTTGTAATGCTTGAGTCAGGGGTTATAAGTGTGTCCATGACTCAAATAGTGTTCATTGTATCCATTAGGTAGGTTTTTGCTCATCCCCTCCTTTCCCCTTCTCTCTGCTTGATTTCCACTGAGTTTTACTTCCCTCTGTGCATATGTGCTCATCAGTTAGTTCCAATTTTATAGCGAATATATGTGGTGTTTGTTTTTCCATTCTTTAGATACTCCAAGTAGGATAACAGTCTCCAGTTCAGTCCAAATTGTTGCAAAAATGATTGACTTTGATTTATTATTTTATTGACTTTTTTCCATTAGTACATTACTTATCAATTTATGCATTATTGGATACAAAAGATTCTGGAATTGAGTTCTTCACTAATTATTTTCAATACTGTGTAAAACATGATGTAGTCCATTTCAAATAATAACTAACCATTTAAGTCACTGGTAAATTTTAAAAAAGAAAACACCCCTGAATAACAAAAAGAATAGAGAAAAATGACAAAAGTATCCTGAGATAGTTTTTTATCAGCTAAAAACAGAAGAAATTTCCAAACCAACAAAGGGTAGGTGAAACAGACAAAGGCAAAAATAAAATGAAAGAATAGGAAACAAGAAAACCAAGGAGGAAGAAACATTACAGCAGCCAAATTTAATGAGCTGCTTTACTAATCTCTAAAATGTGTTCAAGTCTAAGAAAAGCCGAAAAGAAAAAACGAAATCAGATGCGTATCTATGAACTTTATACCTTTCAGATCTATTCAGTGGTGGAATGAGTGGCTATGGAAATAAGTTTTCATTTGAAGAAAAGGCAAGATGTAGTAGGCTTCTCACTTAGTGTAAATATTTAAGAGGAGATACAAAAGCAATTGTGTTCTTCAAGGTTTCTTCCAATCTTTAACTGTTTAGGGCCCATCATTAAGAACTATTGCCTTAATCAACAGCTTCCAAGTAACTGATGCAGATATATTCATATTTCTTGAATATCATTTTCCAAGACCATCCTTGAAAAATTATTGATAGGTATTACAATGTGTGCATTAAAGACCTCACAAAAAATATAGTTTTGTTTGTATTTGTTTCAGCAAACACAAAGTCACTACCTAAAAGTAATTCTAAAGTGCACTGATTTACTAAACTCTCTGGTCCAGGCTTATATGCACCCTGACTTTCATTTAAAACTATCCCCAAAATAAGAATCTCCTGAGTTATTGAAAATACCTTTGAAATTTAACTTCAATGAGTTAGAGAAAAAATAACAATATCAACTGGCAAGTCAAAAATAAATAAGAGTGTTCATATTAAAAAAAGATGTATATCAAATCAGCTATAGCAAATAAGGTGAAGATAGGAGAAAGAAAAACAATTCATGGAAATAAAAGAAAAATAAAAGAAGAAAACCATGAGAATAACAAACAAATGTGTGCATAGTATCGGAAGATTGAACAATGGATGCAATTTTTTAATTGAGTTTTCCACATTTAGTTCATTGCTTTCTCGATTGCTTAATATATTCTGGATACAAATCCTTTCTCAAAAATATACATTGAGAGGTGAAAGGTGTGGATCCCGGTTCAGTCTTCTACATGTGGCTATCCAGTTTTCCCAGCACCATTTATTGAATAAGGATTCTTTTCCCCAGTGTATGTTTTTGTCTGCTTTGTCAAAGATTAGGTGGCTATATGAGGATGGTTTTATATCTGGGTTCTCAGTTATGTTCAAATATCTTCTATTCAGTTTATCTTTCCATTTTTTAATGATACCTTTTGATGAATTAAAGTTTATAGTTTTTATATAGTCTGATTCATCAATCTTTCCCCTTATAGTCAGTGATTTTTACATCTTGCTCAAGAAAACTTTGCTTACACCAAGGTTAAGAAGAGATTCTCTTATGTTATTTTCTAGAAGTTCTATTGTTTAACCTTTCACATTTAGATCTACAACCAACCTGGAATTAATTTTTGTGTATGATGTGAGGTAGATATCAAGCTACCTTTTTCCATATGGCTATACAGCTGATTAAACATCATCTATTGAAAAGGACATCTTTTCTCCCACAGCTCTGCAGTGCCACGTTATCTGTCTGGTTCCATTGTTCTATTTATCTAAACCCTTACCAATACCACACTGTCTTAATTAAAGTGGCTTTATAATAAACTTGAATAGCTGGTAAAATGACCCCTCCAATTTGCTCTTCTTCAAAATTTTCTTGACTATTCTTGGCCCTTTGCATTTCGAAATAAATTTCATAATATGCCTGCCAATTTTCACAAAAATAAACACTTAGACCTTGGGATTGGAATTAATCTACAAAGCAATTTGGAGAGAATTTACATCTTTATTATGTTTAGTCTTCAGTCAACTTTCACAGTGTATTTCTCTATTTATTTAGATCTTCTTTAATTTCCCTCAGTACAGGATTGGATTTTTCTCAGTGGAAATCTTATACAGCTTTTGTTAGATATATTCCTAAGTATTTAATGTTTATTAATGCTGTTATAAATTAAATTATATTTGTATTAAATCATATTTTTAAATGATAGCAACTTTCTATTGGTTTGCTGATGATATAGAAATAAAATTGTTTACATATCCTAAACCTTGTCTCCAGGGACCTTGCTAAATTCACTTACTAAGGTTATCTCTACATTATTTAGGATTTGCTATGTACACAGTAATGTCATCTATAAATGACAGTTTTATTTCTTATTTTCCAATATTAAGTTATTTTGTATATTTTTCTTGACTTATGAGCTAATTAGAACTTAAGTACAACGCTAAAAAGAAGAAGTGAATGAGTATTCTCTCCCTCTAAATGTTTCAAGTTATCACCGTTAAATACTTCTGCTTTAGGACTCCTTAAAATACACTTCATCACATTAAGGAGATTGTCTTCAATTGTCTGATTGCTAAGAATTTCACCACGAATGTGTATTCAATTTTATCAAATCCATTTCCATTTTTTAACTGGGTTATTTGTCTTCTTACTATTGAGATATAAGGCTCTTTATATATTCTGGATATTGGATTCTTATCAGACACATGGTTTGTAAATATTTTCTCCCATTCTGTGGACTGTCTTTTCATTTTCTCAATAGTGTCCATTGAATCGTAAAAGTTTTTAATTTTCATGAAGTCCAATTTATATATATTTTCTCTAGTTGCTTGTACTGTAGGTGTTATATCTAAAAAACCATTGCCTGCTCCAAGGTTACAAAGATTTATGCTACTTTTTTGCTAAATGCTTTACAGTTATAGCATAGTAATTGAGTTCTATATTGATTTTCATAAATATACATATATGTATATATATATATATGGTGTGAGATAAGGACTGTGATGGTTAATATCAGGTATCAACTTGACTGGATTTACAGATTCCTAGAAGACTGGTGAAGTGTTGTTTCTGGATGTGTCTCTGAGGGTGTTTCCAGAGAAGACTGATGCATGAGTCAGTGAACTAAGAGAGGAACACCTGCCCTCGGTGTGTTTGGGCACCATCCAATCAGCTGGGGGTGCAGCTAGAACATAGCGGGCAGAACAAGGGGGACGCTCAGCTTACTTGGCTTTCTTTTTCCTGCTCTTTCTGCCCCTTCAGGACCAGGAGGCCTTTTTCTCCTCTTGGCCTTGGACATCAGACTCCAGCTTCTTAGGCCTTTGGACTCTGGGATGCGTACCAGTGGCCTCCTGGGTGATCTCAGGCGTTTGGTCTCATACTGGAGGCTGCGCTGAACCTGGTTCTAAGGCTTTCAGACTTAGACTGAGCCATGTTATCAGCCTCCCTGGGAGCCACTACCAGGTTCTCTGGTAGCCACACTACTGGCTTCTCTCATCCTCCTGCTTGCAGATGGCCTACCATGGGACTTGACCCGTGTGATCATGTCCAATTTTTCCCTAATAAACTCCCTTTCTCATATACATACACACACAAAAAAAATACACATATGTGTGTATATTTTTATTTTATATATATAATATATATAATAAATATATATAAATATATATATATATATATAATGTCTCCTATTGGTTCTACCCCTCTGGAGAACCCAAACTAATACAGACCATGGTACCAGAAGTGGAGTGTTGCTATAAAGAGATCTGAAAATGTGGAGGCAGATTCAGACCTGGGTAATAGGAAGAGGTTAGAAGAGTTTAGAGGAATCAGAAGATGATTTTAAAAATGAGGGAAAGTTGGGAACTTCTTAGAGATTGTTTAAGTGGTTATGACCAAAATGCTGATAGAAATATAGACAGTAAAGACCATGCTGACAAGGTCTCAGATGGAAATGAGGAACTTATCAGGAACTGGAGTAAAGCTCACTCATGTTGTTTCATAGCAAAGAGTTCGGCAGCATTGTGTCCGTGTCCGAGGGGTTGTGGAAGACAAAACTTAAGAGCAATGATCTATGGTATCTGGAAGAATAAATTCTAAGCAGCAAAGCATTCAAGAAGTGGTGCAATTACTTCTAACAGCTTATGCTGAATTACAGCAGCAAAGGAAGACCTAAAGGTGGAATTTATAATTAAAAGAGAAGCAGAGCATAAAAATTTGGAAAATTCACAGCCTGGCCATGTGGTAAAGAAGGAAAGAGCATTTTTAGGAAAGGAAACAAAGTGGGTTAGAGCAACTCCTAGCTAGAGAGATTAGCACTGCTAAAAGGGAGGCCAGTGCTAAAAGTCAAGACAATGGGGAAAAGTCCCCAAAGTCATTTTAGAAATACTTGAGGTTGTGTGCCTCCCATGACAGGGCCAAAGGCTCAGAAAGACAGAATGGTTTCAGTGGACAGATCCAAGAAACTGCTGCCATGTGCCACCTTGAGATGCTGTTCCCCACATCCCAACTGCTCTGGCTCTAGCCATGGCTCAAACAACCCCAGGTACAGTTCAGGCAGCTGCTCCAGGAAGCACAAGCAATAAGCCTTGGCAGCATCCATATAGTGCTAAGTCCATAGGTGCCCAGAATGCAAGATGGTGGAGGCATGATGGCTTTCAGATAGATTTCAGAGGATGTTTCAGAAAGCCTGGGAGTGCAAACAGGGCCACTGCCTTCAAACCTCAGAACTATAGAGCCACTAGCAGCATGAAACATCAGCCTGGAAAAGCTAAAGATACTCAGCTACAACCTGTGAGAGCAGCCAAGTGGGCTGTGTCCAACAAAACCATGGGGGTGGGGCTGCCTGAGGTGTTGAGGGCCCACCCCTCACACTAGTGTGCATAGAATATAGGGCATAGACTCAAAGGAGATTTTTTTGGAGCTTTAAGTTTCAGTATGTGGGCTGGGAGTGGTGGCTAACGCCTGTAATCCTAGCACTCTGGGAGGCTGAGGAGGGAGGATCGCTTAAGCTTGAGAGTTCGATAACAGCCTGAGCAAGAACGAGACCCTGTCTCTACTAAAAATAGAAAACATTAGTCAGGTAACCCGTGCAATAGAGTGAGACTCTTGTCTGGAAAAAAAAAAAAAAGAAAAAAAAGTTTTAATGTATGCCCTGCTGGGTTTTGGACTTGCACGGGGCCTGTTACCCCTTTCTTTTAGCTGATTTCTCACTTTTGCAGTGGAAATATATACCCAATGCCTGCACAACCATTATATCTTGGAAGAAAATATTGATTTTATAGGCTCATAGCTGGAAGGAACTTGCCTTGAGTCCAGAACAAGTTAAGCCTTTTGGGACTGCTGGGAATGGATGATTGTATTTTGCAATGTGAGCTGGACATGAGTTTCGGGGAGCCAGGGGCATAACGCTATGGTTTGGATATAGTTTGTTGCCAAAAAATCTCACATTGAAGTTTGGTCCTTCCTTTGGCATAGTGGGAGTTGTGTGGGTCATGGAGGCGGATCCCTCATGAATAGCTTGGTGCCATTCTTGTGGTAGTAAGTTCTCAGGGAAATGGAGTAGTTCCCACAATAATGAAATGATATAATGCAAGCTTCCTCTTCCTGCTTGGTCGCTCGTCACAAGTGCCCACTTCCCTATAATCTTCTCCACCATGTTCCCATGCATCACAAAAGCCTTCGTCAAAAGCCGAGCAGATGCCAGGGCTGTCCTGCTTGTACAGTCAGCAGAACCGTAAACCAACGGTTTACTTTATAGCTACACAAAATGAACTAAGGCAGGGCCCAAATTCATTCTTCTGCATGTGGTTTTCCAATCATCCCAACACCATTTCTTTAAGAGATTAATGTTTACTCCATTGAATAGTCTTGGCACTGTTACTGAATAACAATTGACCATAGATGAATAGGTTTATTTCTGGATTCTCAATTCTATTGTATTGATCTATTTGTGTATCCTAATGCCAGTACGACAAAATCTTAATTACTATAGATTTGTAGAAGCTTTTGAAATTGGAAAGTGTAAGCACTCCAATTTTTTCTTCTTTTATTGCTACATTATAATAGTACATATTTATATGGCACATGTGATATTTTGATACATGCATACAATGTGTAATGACCAAATCAGTATATTTAGGAGATCCGTCACTTCAAACATTTATCATTTCTTTGTGTGGGAAATATTTCAACTCTTTGCTTCTAACTATTTTGGAATACACAATAAATTATGTTAAATGTTATCAAATGCTTTCTCTGCATCTATGGAATAATCATATGGTTTCTGTCCTTCATTCTATTCATGTGATATATCACATTACTTATTTGTATATGTTAAACTATCCATGCTTTTCTGGGATAAATCCCACTCGATCATAGTGTATTACCTTTTTGATGTCTTGGTGAATTCAGTTTGCTAGTATTTCATTGATAATTTTTGCATCTATGTTCATCAATAACATTGGCCTGTAGTTTTCTTTTTTTGTGTCATATCCTTGTCTGGCTTTGGTATCTGAATAATGCTGGCCTAACTGAATGAGTTAGAAAAATGCCCTGCTTTTTCACTTTTTTTTTTTTTTTTTTTTTTTGAGACAGAGTCTCTTGCTCTGTTCCAGGGCCTAGAGTGCTGTGGCATCAGCCCGGCTCACAGCAACCTCAGACTTCTGGGCTCAAGCAATCCTCCTGCCTCAGCCTCCCAAGTAGTGGGGACTACAAGCATGCACAATGATGCCCAGCTAAATTTTTTGTATTTTTAGTAGAGATGGAGTCTCACTCTTGCTCAAGCTGGTCTCGAACTCCTGAGCTCAAGCGATCCTCCTGCCTCGGCCTCCCAGAATGGTAGGATTACAGGCAAGAGCCACCACGCCCAGTCCTTTTTAATTTTTTGAAATTGTTTGTGAAGTATTGGTGTTAGTTCTTCTTTATAAGTTTGGAAGAATTTAGCAGTAAAGCCTTTGATCCTGGGTTTTTGTTGGGAGACTTTTTACTACTGATTAAATCTCATTACTCATTATTGGTCTGCTCATTTTTCTATTTCTTCCTGGTTCAATCACGGTGGGTTGTTTGTATCTATAAATTTATCCATTTCATCTAGGTTTTCCAGTTTTTTATGGTTGTTCATGATAGTCTCTAATGATCCTTTGTATTTTTGTAGTATCAGTTGTAATGTCTCCTTTCCCATTTCTGATTTTATTCATTTGGGTCTTCTCTCTTTTTTTCTTGGTTACCCTAGCTAGAGATTATCAATTTTCTGTATCTTTTTTTTAAAAACTTTCATTTCGTTGATTCTTTGTAATTTTTTAGCCTCTATTTTGTTTAGTTCTATTCTGATCTTCCATTATTTCTTTCTCTCTACTAATTTTGAGTTTGTTTTTTTCCATTTTCTAGTTCATTAAGAAACATGATTAGGTTGTTTATTTGACATCTACTTCTTTGATGTAGGCATTTATTGCTATAAACTCTCCTTTAAGCACTGTTTTTGCTGTTTTCTGTATCCCATAGGTTTTGGTATGTTTTATTTCCATTTTCATTTGCTTTAAGAATTTTTATTTCCTTCTTAATTTCCTCATGTACCCAATGGTCATTCAGGGGCATGTTGTTAAATTCCCATTTATTTCTACAGTTTCTCAAGTTCCTCTTGTTATTAATTTCTATCAACAGTTTTATTTCACCGTGATCTGGCAAGATACTTGACACGGTTTAAATTTTTTTTTTTTTCTTTGAGACACAGTCTCGTTCTGTTGCCCAGGCTAGAGTGCCGTGGAATCAGCCTAGCTCACAGCAACCTCAAACTCCTGGGTCCAAGCCATCCTCCCGCCGCAGCCTCCCAAGCAGCTGGGACTACAGGGGTGAACACCACATCAAGCTAATTTTTTCTATTTTTAGTTGCCTGGCTAATTTCTATTTTTTTAGTAGAGACAGGGTCTCGCCCTTGCTGAGGCTGGTCTCAGACTTCTGACCTCAAGTGATTCTCCCACCTCAGCCTCCCAGAGTCCTAGGATTACAGGTGTGAGCCACCATGTCTGGCCAGATATGGTTTAGGTTTTTTGAGACTTTTCTGTGGCCTAACATATGGTCTATCCTGAAGAGTGTTCAATGTGTTGATGAGAAGAATTCATATACTACAGCTATTGGATAAAGTGTTCTGTAAATGTCTGTTAGGTCCATTTGATCTAAAGTGCTATTTAAATCCAATATTTCTTTGTTGATTTTCGGTCTAGATGATCTGTCCAATGATGAGAGAGGAGTTTTAAAGTCACCAACTGTTATCATATTTGGGCCTATCTGTCCCTTTTGATATAATAATATTTGCATCATACATTTGATGTTGGGTGGATATATATTTAGAATTGATATATCCTCTTGCTGAATTATTTGCTGTATCATTATTGAAAGACCTTGTCTCTTTTTACATTTTTTTTTTTTTTTTGAGACAGGGTCTCAGTTGTTGCCTGAGCTAGAGTGCAGTGGCCTCATTAAGCTTACTGCAACCTCAAACTCCTGGGCTGAAGTGATTCTCCTGCCTCAGCCTCCCGAGCAGGTGGGACTACAGGCACCATGCCTGGCTAATTATTCTATTTTTTGTAGAGATGGGATCTCACTCATGCTAAGGCTGGCCTCAAACTCTTGGCCTCAAGCAATCCTCCTGCCTCAACATCCCAGAGTGCTAGGAATACAGGCATGAGCCGCCATACCTGGCCTCTTTTTACAATTTGTCTTTTAAAATGTGCTTTATCTGATATAAGTATAGCTACTCCTGCTTGCTTTTGATTTTCATTTGTGTGGAATGTCTTGTTCCATCCTTTCACCTTCAGTCAATATGTGTCCTTACAATTGAAGTGGGTTTCTTATATGCAGCATATAGTTGAGTCGTTTTTCTTTTAATCCATTCAGCCAGTCTATTACTTTGAAATGGAGAATTTAGTCTGTTTTCACTCAACGTTATTATTGACGGGTAAGGACTTATTCCTGTCATTTTGCTAATTGTTTTCTGGTTGTTTTGCATCTCCTTTCTTCCTCCCTTATAATTTATCATTACACTTTGGTGGTTCTGTAGTGGTTACATTTGACACCTTTCCCTTCCTCGTTGGTATATATGCTGTACCAGTGAATTTTATACTTTCGTGTGTTTTCATGATGGTGGATATCATCCTTTTGCTTCCAGATGTAGTACTCCATTAAGCATTTCCTGTAGGGTCAGTCTCAGCTTTTGTTCATCTGTGAAAGGCAATTTCTCCTTCATTTTTGAAGGATAGCTTTGCTAGGTATACTATTCTTGGCTAACAGGATTTTTTTTTAATTATTTCTACATTTTGAGTATGTTGTCCTATTCTCTCCTGGCCTGTAGGGTTTATGCTGAGAAATCTGAGGGTAGTCTGATGCAAATTTTCTTATAGATGACTTAATGCTTTTTTCTTGCCATTTTTGGAAATTTCTTTGTCTTTGACTTTTGACAATTTAACAATAATGTGCTGTAGAGAAGACCATTTTGGACTGAATCTATTTAGGAATCTTTGTGCTTCCTGTATGTGGATGTCTATATGTATCTCTTACAAGACTTGGAAGTATTCAACTATTATTTCATTTAATAGGTGGTCTGTTCCCTTCATGGTGTCCCATATGTCACAGAGGCTATCTTCATTCTCTTTTATTCTTTTTGTATGTGTATCAGAAGATCTGTCCTTGGATGAGGTATCTAAAAAAAAAATTTTTTTAAAAACCTGTCTTGAAGTTTGGAAATTCTTTCTTCTGCTTGATATAGTCTAGTGTTGAAGCTCTTGACTGTATTTTTATCTCATTCATTGAATTCTTCGGTTACAAGATTTCCATTTGGATTTTTTTATGTGACACCTATCTCTGTTGAATTTCTCATTCAGATCAAAAATTTTTTTCCTTCTTTCCTTGTGTTGTTTATCTGTGTTCTCTTGTATCTCACCAAGTCTCTGCGATATCATTATTTTTTCTTTTTGAGGAATTTCATAAATTTCATTTTCTTTGTGTTCTGTTACCAGAGAATTGTTGTATTCCTTTGGAGGTATCATGTTTCCTTCCTTTTTCATATGTCTTTTGTCCTTATGCTCATATTTGTGTATCTGCTGTGACAACTGCTGCTTCCATTTTTATAGACTGACTTTCCTAGAGAAAGACTTTCTCCTATAAATGTATCTATAGTGTTGGTTGGGTAGGGTGCTTTGGCTTGATTGTGGGTAGGTGCAGTAGTGTAGTCTCATATGATTTCTTCAGCTGTAATCAGTGTCAGTGTTGTCTGTGCATTCTTCAGTGGCTTATAATGAAGTTGTTAGTGGAAACCGTGGTGAGGCTTTGCTGGGGACAGGAATCCTCAGGCACCAGTCATGGTGGCAACAGGCAGGGCAGGCCTCTTCTAAGGCCCCAAGTATGTGTGGGTGCTGGTGGGCAGGGTAAGTCAATCTCTAGGCCCCTGGACAATGCTGGCCATAGCAGTAGGCAAGATGGGCCTGTCCTTAGAACCCTGATAGTGCACATAGCTGCCAGATGTGACTGGTAGGTGAATTGATCCCCAGGCCTCCAGATAACATGCATGCATTCGCATAGGTGAAGGGCTGTCCTCAGGCCCCCTGAGAGTGCACATGAGTGCTAGGAGCCATGGGCAGAGCAGGCTGACAACCAGGCCCCTGACGTACATGAACATAAGTGGCAGGCCGGGGCTCCATTCAGCGCCCCAGATGGTGCATGTCGGTGCGAGCACTGGCAGGCAGGGTGAGCCAATCTCCAGGCCTCTGAACATGTGCATGGGTGCCAGCAGCAAGCAGGGAGGGTCCATCATCAGACCTTCAGATGGTGCGTGCAGGCACTGGCAGCAACAGGAGGAGCGGGTCCATCCTCAGGCCCCCGGATAATGTACACGGTTTATAGTGCTGGCAGCAGTGGCTTGTTTTTCTTTTTCAGTATTGTTTGGCTATCTGGGTCCCTGTGCACTGTCATATGTTTTCGAGGATTAGCTTTTCCATAACTGCAAAAAAGGCAGGTGGAATTTTGATAGGAATTGGATCTGCAGATTAATGTGGGGATTATGGTCATCTTTAAAATATTAGGTATTCCAGTCTATGTTAGTCCATTTTGCACTGCTATAAAGGAATGTCTGAAGCTGGGTAATTTATAAAGAAAAGAGGTTTATTCTGCTCATGGTTCTGCAAACTGCACAAAAAGCACTGTACCAGCATCTTTGGGTTTGGGCTTCAGGGAGCTTCCAATCAAGGTAGAAGGTGAAGGGGGAGCAGGCATGTCACGGGGCAAGAGAAGGACCAAGAAAGAGAAGGTAAAAAAAAAAAAAAAAAAAGAAAGAAAGAAAAAAGAAAAAAGAGAGAGAGGATGGTGCCAGCCTCCTTTAAACAACCAGCTTTTGCATGAACTAACAAAGAGAGAACTCACTTATTATTGTGAGGAGGGCACCAAGTCATTCATGAGGGATCTACCCCTACAACCCAAACACCTCCTTCCAGGCCCCACATTCACCACTGGGGATCAAATTTCAACATGAGATTTGGCGGGGCCAAGCATCCAAACCACATCACAGTCCATAAACACAAAACGTCTTTCCATTTATTTCAGCCTTCTTTAATTTCTTTTAACAATGTTTTGTAGTTTCAATGTGCCAGTTTCTTTTCTTAAATTTATTTGTATTTTATTTCTTTTGATGCTATTGTAAATGAGATTATTTTCTTAATTTCATTTCTGAACTCTTCATCACTAGTGTATAGAGATAAAATTGATCTTTGTATGCTGATCTTGCATCCTTGCTGAATGTATTTATTAGCTATAACAGTATTTTTGTGGATTACTTAGGATTTTCTAGATACAAGATCATATCACCTGAAAATACAGTTGTATTTCTTACCAATCTCAAGACTTTCTATTTCTTCTTCCTGACTATTTGCCCTAAGTAAAATGTTAAATAAAAGTGGTGATAGTGGCCATTCTTGTCTTGCTCCTGCTCTTAAGGAAAAAGCTTTGAGTCCTTGAAACATTAAGTATAATGTTAGCTGTGTGGGTTTGTTTGTTTGTTTGTTTGTTTGTTGGGGTTTTTTTTATTTAAATGTTCTTTATTTGGTTCAGGAAGTACCCTAAATGGTTCCCAGTTTTTTTAGTGTTATTATGATGAGAGGGTGTTGGATTTTGTTACATTCTCTGCATCCTCTATATGAGAAGATCATGTGTTTTTTGTCCTTTATTTTATTAATATGGTATATTACATTGATTGATTATCACATGTTAAACCAATCTGTACTTATGGGATAAATCCAAATGTTTAATGTTGTATAATCTTTTTATATGTTGCTGGATATGGTTTCCTACTACTTTGTTGAGAATTTTTGCATCTATAGTCATAGGGGATATTGAGCTGTAGTTTTCTTGCGATGTCTTTGTTGGGTTTTGAAATCAGAATAACACTGGACTCACAGAATGAGTTGAGATGTATTCCCTCATCTATATTTTGGAAGACTTTACCAATTATTGATATTAATTTGTCTTTAAACATGTGGTAGAATTTACCAGTGACGTCATCTGGTCCAGGTAAATTTTCTGGGGATTTTTTTTTTTATTGTTATTAAGATAATCTCTCTACATGCTATATATGAGTTCCAATTTTCTATTTCTTCTTAAATCATTTTCAGTAGTTTGGGTCTTTTTAAGAATTTTTTCCATTGCATCTGGGTTATTTCATTTGTTAGCATACAATTCTTCAAAGGATTCCCTTGTAATCCTGCTGATTTTCTAAGGTTAGTGATAATGTTTCCTCTTTTTGCTGTTTCCAGTCATTTGAGTTTTCTCTCTTTTTTTCTCTTGGTCTAGAATTTTGTCAATTTTGTTGATCATTTCAAAGAACCAATTTTTGTGTTCATTCATTTTCTCTATTTTTTTATGTAGTTCCACTCTAATGTGTCTTACTTCCTTCCTTTTACATGCTTTGTTTAGTTTGCTCTTGTTTTTCTAATCTTGAGGTGGAAGTTTAGAATATAATGTGAGATTTTCTTCCTGAAAGGTGGCCTTACCAACAACCTATCTAACAAAGGAAGATAAACTATCAAACATAAAGTAAGAGAGATAAACTCATAGCATATAATTGCCCCTTTGAAAAGGAAACTCACAACTGTCCTCTGTTTTAATTAAAACACCTGTGGCCTAACCCATTACCTCTAAGAGTTCTTTCATAGCCTTGAAGAGCCCTAAACGGACAATAGGGGTGCAGACTCCCCACTCCAACCCTCTGTCTCAGTTCCTACCAAAAAACCAGATTCCAAGGACTCAGATAACCCAGCCTCACAGACAAAGAAAAAGAAAGAACTCCCTGACATCTTGCAGCCGCTTCTGTTATCAGTCCACTAAAGCAGAGAGGAAAAAAAGGTCATTTTTACCCTTTAAAAGCACCAAGCAACTTTCCTCAGCCGCCTGGCACTAGCCTCTACCTTTTCTTCAGTGCCATGGCCATACTCGCTCTCTTTCTTTTTCTTTCTTTCTTTCTTGGGAAAATAAATAAACCTTTACTTCTGCGTGTCCTAATCACTGTGTCAGAAATGTTTCTACCCCAGGTACAAATTTCACAACCTAACATTTCTTTTTTTTTAACGGTATTTTGAGTTGCTGTTTTATCTTCTTTTTTAATATAGGCATTTGGCTATTGAAATGCACACCTTGGTTTAGTTTAGCATTCTTACATAATATATATTTTCCTTTCATTTTCCTTTAAGTTTCAGCCTTTATGTATCTTTATATTTAAGGTGTGCCTTGTAAGCAATACATATTTAGATTTTATTTTTAATTGAATCTGCCAATCTTTGTCTCTTAATAACAATGCCGAGTTCATTTACATTAAACATAGTTACATATTTGCATTTAACAATAACATCTTATTGTATATTTTAATTGTCCCAATTAAATGTCTCTTTTCCTTTTTGCCTTCTTTTGGGTTAATTTTTTAAAATTCCCTTTTCCTCCCATATTGGCACATTAGTTATATATGCTTTTACTATTCTTTTATCAGATACCATAAAGATTAAAACATGCATTGTCATCTTACTAAAATGAAATATAAATTACTACCTTTAACATTTTGGAGACAACTTAAGAATTCTAGAGCATTTGAACTCTTATCTCTGCATTTTGTGCTATTATTGTGTTTTAAATTTGCACTTATTTTAAAACCACAAACATTATTATTGTTTGTATAGTCAATATTTCCTTGTAGTTACCCATATGTTTACTTTTTGGTTATCTTTACTCTTTTCCACATTTCCATGTGTCCATAAAGAAATTTTTCCTTTCATTCCTTTAATATACCGTTAGTGCTTCTACCATAGTCTCTACCATAGTCTCTAAAATTTCATGTTTGTTAGACCATTTTGCCAAATCCCACATATTTTGTACTCTTTTCTGAAGTCACTTCTTTCTTGCAAGGCATCAACTACAGGCCACACCCAGCATCAGAGAACCCTGCGGCTCCTTGTCACATGGTTCTCTCACAGACTCCGTCACAAAATGGCAGGAGATAAACTCTCACTTCATTCTGCTGAAATGGAGTCTTATATAATGGAAAATGATCATGAGAGTGACTATCCTATCATCTTGCCCATATTCTATTGGTTAGAAGCAAGTCACAGGTTCTGCCCTCGGTCAAGGTGAGGGAGGGTCACCTGCTGGGAGGTCATCTTAAAATTTTGCCTATCACAAGAAGCTAAAAAAGGTGAGGGGCTGAGTGGAGAAGCAGGAAGGCCTCATCTTTGATAATGTGACATCGGTATACAGTATATAAACTGAAAAGTTAGAAAATCATGTTTTCAGAAAGCTATGTTTAAATATTTAATAAATTCCAAAAGAAAAATATCCCAAATATTCAGTGGTTACAAACTGGGAGATCAAATTTAATTGTGAATGGAGAGTAAGGGACCAATGATTTTTGCCGTAACCCTACAACATAGGTTGTCTTTTTAAATTTGAAAATAAAATAAACAAATTTGAAAATATATTACTTTAATTTAACCAATTACATTTCTTTTGTTTTTTAGAGATAGGGTAGGCTTGCTCGGTCACCAAGGCTGGAGTGCAGTGGTGCAATCACAGCTCACTCTAACCTCGAACTCCTGGGCTCAAGTGATCTTCCTGGCTCAGCCAGGACTACAGGTGCATGCCACCATGCCCAGATTATTTTTTTATTTTTCATAGAGACAGAGTCTCACTATGTTGCCCAGGCTCAAGTGATCCTCCCACCTCAGCCTCCCAAAGTGCTGGTATTACAAGCATAAGCCATCATGCCTGGCCTTAAATTTCAATAATACATGTGGTTATGTCAATTGTGAATTGTATTCATAATCAAACAATAAGAGAAAACAAGCCTTCTTTAGATAGGTGAATAATAATTTTGTGTTGTTTTCTTTGTGTTTCAGTTCAGAATCCACCCATAAATTCATTTTTAATTTTTCAAATCTGCTTTTTTGGTCTCCTAGTTGTAAGTAAAACTTCCGCATTCTAAGGCTGTTGTAACTTCAAAGTTTTACCACTCTAAACCAGATAAGGAGAAAAAGACATTAATTTTCTCAAAAAAATCACACTTATGTTATTATTTTTATTGTATAAAAGATTCTAGAACACATCAGAACTCTTTCTGTTTTTTAATCTGTGGGTGATTTAGCCTGCTAATTGTGAGGCTTTTGAACTATCCATATATTACTATTTGTGATTGAATGACCACACATAAAGAGTGTATCTGAATCGGACTCCATTTTGGGCAAATTAAAAACGAATACTTTCTTCTCTTCCCCCACAAAACTCACTAAAATGACCAAGAAAAATAACAAAGGTACTCTTCTGGGAAGAATGGATTTAAAAAAGAAAAGCAAAGAAAAATAATAAAGAACATAAAACCTGCAGAAACATTCTAAGAAAGAAGAAAATGAGTAAAAAGCAACTACAAAGAAAGAACAGTTTTGGCAGGAAGGCTAGTTGGTACAAAGCATAATTCAGCTATGAAGATTGTTCACATAGTCAAGATATTGCTAAAATGACTTAATGATTTAAAACTGGGAAGATAAATCAAAACAAAGCTGGAGATGCAGAGTGGAATCCACACTATGTAGAGGCTTTTAGGATATGTTAGATTTTGTCTTTAATCTTTGACCAATTGAAAAACCACTGAAAGGTTTTTAATGAAAGACTGGAGTGGATTTGTATTTTGAACAAAAAATCATTCTAGCTACAAATGGATGACCAAGTCAGATCTTCTGACAATCATTCATGTGAGCAATGAAGGGTGTCCTGGCAGTGGTAGTGGAGATACACAGAAGTGGACAGATTTGTGAGTAAAATCGACAGGATGTGGTCATGGACTGAATTTGAAAGATAAAGGAGAAGTGAGGTAAAAGGATGCCAACTTGGTAGGGACAACCAGGGTTTCCATTTTGTACATACTGAGTTTGATGTGCCTTTTCAATATTCAAGAGGAAATGTTAAATAGGCAACTAAATATGGAGATATAAATCTGATTGATGAATAGAGATGGTAATCGAAGCCACATGTCAAGATCATCCAGGGAAGGAACACTGAGAAGAGGAGGTATCCAAAGTCAAACTCATCTCACCCCTCCAGTGTTCCCTATAACCTGATTCTCCACCAGCATTCCCATTTCAGTGAAAACCTGAAGGCCACCCAAGAATCCTCCCTCTCCCTCATCCTCCAATCATCCTCCGAATCCTATCAAATCCATCCATTTCCACCCCTCCCAGCTGTCGCTACTTTAGGTCAAACCCCCATCACTTCTCACCTGATTACTGTGGCAGCCTCCTAAATGGTCTCCTTATCTCCCTTCTCTTCCCATTCACTTGCCACATTGCATTCAAAGTTAATCTTATAAACCTTGAACCTGATTAAGTTGTTCTTTTGCTTAAAATCTTCAAGGGCTTTCCATTTTCCCCTTAGAAGATAACATGGTTTGCAAGACCTCTATGATCTATGCCTACTTCTCCAGCTTTATTTCTCATTACTCCCCCACCTCCTACTCACCAATCACACCAGGCCATCCTTTCTAACTTCTTTATGCACTCACATTTGTAGGACAATTATTACTAATTTCTGGTCAGTTTATAAATCACTTCCTCCAGGAAGCCTTCCCTCATTCCCTAGACTAGGTTAGGTATATAGAAGTTAGACTTGCAACACCTCTACCTCCCTAATCAAAACACTTAACACATTTACATTTTATTTCAATTTTCAGTTCAGTTAGCTCCTCTTCTTCCGCAGATTGTAAGCAGAGCGGGGGAAACCTAGCGCTTTGGCAGAGGCGCTCTTCCAACTCTGCTCTTTGACCTGACGCTTATCCTTCCCGGAATCCCTTTGCGAAGCCAAGGCCCCTTGCTGTGGTGTCGGCTCTGCGGCCACCCGGAGGTGTCCTCCTAACCGCCAGGCCGGGACGCAGGACCCGGGACGTGAATCCCCAAAGTCCGTGGCTCTGGGGACCCTCTCCTGGCTCCCCCGACGCCGGCCCAGCAGCGTCCGCTCCAGTGCCCCTCATCCCCTCAGTGTTGCCCTCGCTCCCGCCTTCTCCCCTCAGTCTCCCCCTCCCGCCTTCTCCCCTCAGTCTCTCCCTCCCGCCTTCTCCCCTCAGTCTCCCCCTCGCCCCTTCTTCCTTCAGTCTCCCCCTCACCCCTGCTCCCCTCAGTCTCCCCCTGGCGCCTTCTCCCCTCAGTCTCACCCTCGCCCCTGCTCCCCTTGTTAGATCCGGTTCCCCTCAGCCCCAGGAACAGAGAGGCAGAGTCACCGAGGCTGCAAATGGCAAAGGAGTTTATTGGCTGGCTCGAGCTAGGGTCCCAGTCCCAGAGCACCAACACAGTGACCTGTCCTATGTACCAGGACCAGGACCCCCGCCTTGGAGTGAAAGTTAAGCTTTTATACCTTTTTGTGCACAGGACACGCAGGTTCCACACCACACGCTGGGCCCCCTCCCCTCAGTTCATTGGTTCCTTTAAAAGTGGCTGATTGTGTTAGCTCCTGATTGGTCGGTTCCATTTGCGCCAGGCCGGTTGCGGTCAGCCTCATTCTGGGGAAAGGGCAGCGTTATTTCGAGGAAACCGAAACTCAGGCCTAGTCCAGGAAGTTCAGCCTGTCATGGAGTTACTCCTGCTCTTATTCCTGTTTTTCTTTTCATTCTGATTTGCTATACTTAACAAACAACTAAAGCAAGCATGGTCACAGAAGCAAATAGCATCAGTTAGAATCAAAGA
>RJWJ010003590.1:0-84478 GCA_004363605.1 Indri indri
ATCCATCCATCCATCCATCCATCCATCCGACAAATGTATTGAGTATCTACTAAGTGCTAAGCCTAGGCTCAAAATACAGTGAAGAAAAATATAGGCATGAGCCCTACCTTCATGCATCAAGTGTGCTCTTAGAACACAAATTTCATTAGTGGCTCCTCTTATTTAAAAATCTGTTTAGGCAGCCAACTGGCCTTAGAGAAGACCAAGTGATAAGCTTCCTCTCTGGGATGATCTTTTCTTATGGGCATTCAGGAGCATCTCTGCTTCCAGGGCACTGAGAAGAACACTGATGACAAGCTCAGATGATTCTGAGTTCGTGGAAAGAATGGAGGAGAGGAACATTGGCAGAGCTGCCAGGAATCATTGTGGGGAGAAGCTTATCGGCAAACTATATTTTCTGGAGGACATACAACAAGGGGCATCCCTTTTCTATAGTATTTCTATGACTAAAATAATGGCACAGGAATAATCAGGTTAACCTATTTCCCTACCAGTTCCACCCCTTCTTTTTCTGTCCTTGCTTATCCTTTCTCTAAGTCTTTTGCAGATGGCCAGGCGTTTTGTCTCTTTGAGGAATTTTCCTGGCTCCAGTCAGATTTTTTCTGCTCTTTCTTTTTTTTTGCTGTTCCATGAGATTCTGCTTTATTTACAGAATGTTGGTTTTATGATTTCTTTTTTTTTTTTTTTTTTTTACTGGCAGCACTAAAACCCTTACCCTTGCCAGTAAAGGAAGAAGACAAACAAGAGAAGAGTTAGGAAGCAGCAGCCCTGAAGATAAAAACAGAAATCTCTTTCTAGGACACGAAAGGACAATGAAAGCCAGCCAACTTCATGGGACGGTGCCGACCATCGAGTTCTGTTCTTTTAAGGGAAGCCCCTTGAATGGATGCTACGTCTCGGATTTCTTAATTGACAGAGCTTCCCAGGCATGGAATCCTTCATTCCTTTTCTTAATTTGTCTTAGCTGAGCAAAGTGAAAATAAATGTTTGTCAGACTCAGCCACGGGAGGGGCATCTGCGGAGTCGTGGGCAGAAACCTCCAAGGAAAGGTGGAGAAGCCTGAATATTAATAAAATAAAGGTGGAGAAGCCTGAGCAGTGGGGAGCTCCTGGCTGGGAATGCCTGGGGTTTTTCTTTTTTTTTCCTTTATTGATTATTTCTTCCACCCTTTTCCTTCTTATTAAATGCTTCAATTTTTAAATAAGATAGAAAATATCAAATAAAAATTATGCAACTTTCCCAGTACTACTATCGTACATTAAATGCTTGGTGTATACTAGATTCTCTGATAATTACTTTTATTCATTGTGTTATTTACATCTCATAATAATCTTATAAACTGAATATAATTACCCATACCTTATTTATAAGAAAATAGAGGCTCAGAGAGGTTAAAGAGTTTATCCAAGGTCACGTAGCAACTAAGTGGCAAAATATAGGCTTCAAACACAGGGAGGTTTGATGTGAAATAACATGGTTTTAATCATCATAAAACCATACAATATTCCCCTGGGTTCTGACACCTGCTAAAATAATTTTGTGATCGTGTCTGCAGAATTCCTTGAGCGCCCACTTTCAGAGCTAAAGATAAAATTATAAAAAGATATACATATATAAAATGATAATTTCTTCAATTAAACACTCACATATTGCTACTTAAGCCCAGAAAATTAAATGACTTATAACAACAGAGAAAGGGATGGATTTTAGTATTGGAACCTAAGTCCCCCCATTTCTCTAACCAGTACTCTGTACACTAAATTGTGTGCTCCAACAAATCCCAACTCAAATATATTACTTTCCAAAACCTTTCAGCTTACTTCAGGAATAATCGAGCCTTATCTGGTCTATGCATGCTCATGTTTGCTGACTGTTGTCTGACACTAGCTTTAGTTTGTTCTACTGAGAACGCTATCTCCCAGTGCCTACACAGCCAATTTCTACAGTTACTTGGACCACCCCCCGGCCCCAAGCAAAAATGGAAATCTAGGCCCAATTTACAAAATGCTCCTTCAACTCAAAGCCAAACAGAGAGCAGAGTCTGTGTCTCTCTTGTCTTGGCTTGAGATAAAGTTAGGAAAGTCTGGCTGTTCACTCATCAGACTCTGGCTGCTTTTTCTGGATGGGGTGTGATGAAGATGAAGCCTGGGGAATTTCTCCCATGGAACAATGGCCTCTGCTGGAGAGGAAGGCACACTTTTCCATCTACTGTGATCCCACACCCAACCACAACCCTGTAGTCTCCTTTTATTATTCCAAATCACAGAAATGAAAATATTCCTTCCCATACTCAGAAAATTTACACTCCCAAGAAATGGGCCAAGTAACTTGCAGGAATTAAAGGAGATATTGGTGACTGGCAGAAACAGGGATCTTGAAGGTAGGATTGGTGAGGAGAAAGGATATGAGAGGATGACACGATGTCTTTCTGCATGCGACGGAAGCAGACAGGGAGTCTGTCTGTTACTGGTGAAGACGTGCAGGGGATATAGAGGATGGCAGCTTAGTTCACCATATCGCGGTGCATGAGAACTGGAGAGCACTGTTAGGAGTTACACAAAGCAGTTTTAGGAAAGATAGAAATAACGTTCTATTCTAAGTAACACTATATTTCAAAGCAAAAACAGAGAGTAATTCAAGAAAAATTTAAGTAGACATAATAACGATAACAATCATGATTAAAAGAAGTTGAAAATAGCTGGCAACTTTTAAAGTTGACATAAGAAATGAAAATATGCTCTTTGGAATCCTTCAGCCAGAGGTATGTATCTCAATGGACTTGTGTCTAATCCAAGGGTACTTCCTCGAAATGGACATTTAAATCTGTCTTAAAGTGATTTTAAGTTTAGGTTAAGAGATTAACTAGAAGAAAATCTGGTAACTGTATGAATCCAATCTACCAAGTTCCTTCTATACTCCGGCCTGAATCCATTTCATCTGCTCTTCTCTTGTTCTCTCAGAGCAAAACCAAAAAACAAAAAAAAGCAAAAACAAAAACAGGTGAGGGGGCAAGTGAGCAAACAGTCATCATGTACACTAGATTGGTCTCTAAAGACAGGCTCTTTAAAAGGTAAATAGTACTCCGGCTGAGGGATGTGGTTTTGGGGATAAGAAAACCTGAGTTTGAATTCTAGCTGTGCCACCTATCCCATGTGTGACATTTGACATGTTATTGAAACTCCTGAGCCTCACATTTCTCAGGGATGTAAGCAGGGATTGTAAGTGTCTGTGGCATAGTAGGTGCTCATTCAATCTTAGAGGACTCAAACCCAGAGGACTGTTTGAATAGATTAAATAAGGGTAGACGTGGAGAGCTCCCAGCTTCATGGCTGGCATGTATTATAATATTAATACAGTGAAGTCCTCATACACACACACACGCACACATAAATGTTATTTCAGAAAAGATGGATTTGACCCCGTTGGTTTAGTGTGTTTTCTTCTTTTTCCCAGTAACTGGGGAATAGATTGCTGGTGATAACCAAAGCAGAGGAGAGAATGCAAAACGTGGGAGGGTTTGAATCTGCGAGTCCTTGTCCAGTGGGAAGCGGCTAACGCTCAGTTTTGTTCTGACACTGCCACCCCAATGGCTGTGTGACTATTGAGCAAATCATTTCTCTTTTTAAACAGAAGAGTCAGAATAGACCTGCATAATTTTGTGCTTCTAAATTATTTTATCCTTGAAGTGGATAAACATGACAGAGAAATTATATAATCCAGTGTTTGAAGGAACACTTTGTTCATAACACAATTTTGCAAGTGGTGCTTCCAGGACCGATTGGTGCTTGGATGTCCACCCCTCGGCCTGCAAACTGCTTGCAAGATGCCTTGCAAAAGCTCCATTCAAATCACTGCCTGCCATTAGGCCCTGTCTGTTGATATTTCCCAGTCGTAGTCAAATAACTTCATTCATTTGAGTTGGGCATTGATATGCTTTGAAATCCTTGGGACAAGAAAGGCAATCTTTTCAGCCAGGGTTCTGTCAGTGAGAGAAAAAAATCTCTTCCTCATGGAAAAGATCAGAAACTCTCCAACTCCTCTCCCTTGTTTCATCATCTAGTCATTGCAAACCAGGGAAATGGGATGAAACTCAGAAAAGGAAGTTTAGAGAGGATACCAAGGAAAGATGTCCTGGGTTATATTTAGGAGAGTACAGTGCAGACCCTGCCTTTGTTGATCAAGCTACGAAGTGAACAAGCCGTGAAATAAGAGATTGTTTCCACATCTGATTTCTCCCTGATAAGATGGTGAGGGAAAGAAGTACAGCCAGATGTGGGTGGGGCTGATGCGGAAATCTGTTGCAGCCCTGCCCGCTGGCATCTGTTTGAGCAGTCCTGTAATCAGTGTTTGTCTGAATCCTGGTGGCCTCGCCTCTGATTCTGATTCTTCTAATTTATCATTCTCTGTGTTTCCTGTTTTCTCATAATCCTACTCTGTTTTTTTCCTGCCATTATGGAATTTTGAAAGAGACCTTTATTTTGTTGAGAGAATGAAAGCAGTTCCCACTGGGGGTTCTTTCTCTGCCTTTAGGTAGGAGATGAATGAGTGGGAGAGAGAATGGATCAAAAGGAAGAGAAGATAAACTGCAGGGAACACGATGTAAAGTTGTTTTGGGGCTCGTTCTGTTTGGGGACAGCAATGCAAAGGCAGGTGGAATGAACATGGGCTGGGGGACAGGATGAGTGTGAATGCGAGTCCAACACGAATGCCTGCTTGTCCTGTTCCTCCACCAGACGGTGCGTTCTTCGAGTTTAGCTTCTGGTTCTTATTCATCTCTAAAACGCAAAACAGCTTCTCATTCCTTACTGAATGACGCCATTAACCCTCTCACATGCGTCCCAGATTATATGGTGTCATACTGAGAGAGTGGAAAAGAGCATGGGCCTTGGAGTCAGCAGGACCCAGTGTGCATTCTGCTCTGTCTGCCACTTACTTGTCTCTGCCGTCCCTCCTGTCCCCATCTTCTTCATCTGACAAAAGGTGGGTGATAATGGAAAGTAGCTTATATAGTTGTACTGAGGATTCAATGAGATAATCTCTCTGAAGACCTAGCTAACACAGTGCTGGTATGTAGTTCCATGAAAGTAGCTGCTATTATTATTACTATTTCCAACTAACCATGTGACCCTGCATAAGCCATTTCCTCACATCATTTCCTAACACACAAGTGATGATAATTCTTTCAGAAATTGTTATAAAGATTTAATCGGAAAATCCTTGTAAAATACCCAGCAAGCATCTACGCGTAGTAGGTGCTCGTTAAACGTTAGCTCTCC
Source organism: Indri indri (assembly GCA_004363605.1). Lineage (NCBI taxonomy): Eukaryota > Metazoa > Chordata > Mammalia > Primates > Indriidae > Indri > Indri indri. Next base: position 5,277 of record RJWJ010003590.1, read on the forward strand.
TCACTCTAGTTCCAGCTGTCTTTCCTATTCTTTCCTTTCTCTCTTTCCCCTCATGTAACCAATCTTCTCGCCAAACTTGTTCCTAAGGTGTCCCTCGGTGCTTGCTGTCACCTTTGCTCATTTTATGACATCCTTTCTTTTTCTGCTTTCTTGTCTCTGTCTATAGCAACCTTGGGCATCTTTTAAGGCTTAGCTGAAATACCGCCTGCTACATATGTCTTACTTAAGGTTTCCAATTGGGTGTTATTTCTCCTTCTTTTAAAAACTCCCTTAGCACTATGTTTTCTTTCTTTCTTTTCTTTCCTTTTTTTTTTTTGAATTACAGGCCATTCTGCTTGCCATCTTGCATACACGCTTTTCCCAGCTACCGATGGTACAATAACCCGTGTCCTCCTTGTTCCTCCACCCCATACGCATTTACCCACCAGACTCTGACTCATTATCTAGGAACTGACATCTCTAGAAAGACTTGCTGAAAGAGGAAAGAATTCTCCTGCTGATTTGCATATCAAGTTAAATGCCTCTTGTGTGTTCTCATACTAACCCTTTGACACTTTTTCATAGTGTCAGCACAGAATACTGAAGTTGTCTGTTTGCATGAGTAACCAGAGTGTCCTGCACTGGATTTTAAGCTCCATATGGGAAATCAGGGACAGCGTCTTATTCCTCTTTAAATGCTCCTTTATGTTTCTTGAACTGAGCTGATCTGTAGAGCCAGCACAGTGTTTGAACACTGCAAATGCTCAATGAAGTTGCCCTTAAAAATCCAACGTAGCAGTCTCATAATGTTAACTGAATGTATCCCTGCACTTTCATTGAAATATAAATTCAATTCCTTGTAAAGATAGGAAATTTCTGTAATTTGAAATACTATCATAAATAACTATATAACATGTCAAGTAAAAGACAAAATGCTATTGCACATTTTTTTTTTTTTACATTTGGCGTTTGTATCAGTCCAACTAGTTAAATGATTATCCTCTTTATGAAATAGCAATATTCCTGAAAAGTTACCAGATAATATTATAAAGTTAATTATAAATACATGAAAAAGCATACTTGCTGCTTAAGGGAAATCTTAGTAAAACCACTAGAATAACAAGAATTCCTCTGGAAGGGTAAAATAAGAAATGTTTTCTTACTGTGTTTGGGGTGTAAATTCTCCCATTACACGTATTTTTCTTTGTGTCTGGATTTTCACATAATCGACTCACCGGAGTGGACTTGTGCATGCCTCATGAGGTTGTGTAAAGAAGCTGATGCCAGGGACACCACCAAACTTTTGTAGTTTATGGGTATAAGAAGTTCAATGGAAAGAAAACAAGAATATATGAAAGATTGACAAATGGTAGAGCTGATTAATTTAATTACTTTTTCATTACATTAATATGACTAATTAATATTTATTAGTGTTTCATTTTTTTCTTTTCTTCACTTTTTTCCTGTCCCAGCAAAACAGCCTCTCATCTATGCCAAATTGCTTAAACCCAAGCACAATTTTTAGTTTGAAAAAGAAAAATATGAACGTATTGTCTATAAGCAATATATAAAATTTAATTCATGAAAAAGAGCATGGCTATCTCAAAGCTTCTCCTCCCTCCCTTTAATTGAAAATTTTATGTGTTCGCAGAACATTTACTGAATAGCTGAAAGGCAGAAAATTTTGTATCATTTTCCTTTTTCCAAGCACTGTGCTGTATTTGTTGGAATGAATTTCTCTACTTTTTTCTCATCCTCAGATAAGAATGACATATAAACTTTCTCACAAGGTCAGCGGCCAGTGCTGAAGGATTTCTGGGGATACATGTTCTGAAGCCAAAGATTCTCAGGAAGAAGCAGGAACTCAGATACAGATACTGGCTGTTCTCTATACCATGGACTCTGGAGAAAAGCAGTGTTGAAATGCTTAATATTTTGTTGCCAGAATAAATCAAATGGACAATGGCTCACAAATAAAAATGTTCCTGGAACAAGTGGAGGCCAATTTTGACCTTAGCTAATCCTGCAATTTTATTAATACTTGAATTTTTCAGCGCCCACATTTGATCTTTAAACTGTGCTTTGTTCCTGGACTCGCTCCTTCTAGGGCCAGGCACAGTTCATCTGCTTGGGATTTTTCCTGTGTAGGCGCAAAGATAAGTAAAAAAAAAAAAAAAAAAAAATGGAAAAAAAAAAAAACTGACTCACTGCTCATTTTGCCAGCATGTCTTTCTGTTGCATAAAAAGATAGCAACAACATAGGCTGCCATGAATAGTTTGGCAAGGCTGACTTGTAGGAATGGTTTCCATATGGTGTAAGATTAGAATTAATTGCTCAAACACATGGCAGTTAAAGAACCCTAATGCATTTTAAGTGTCCTGAAAGAAAAGATCAAGAAAGGAAAAGATATTAAAACATTTCAGTGATTCTCTAAATAAATTTATGTAGGCCATGACAAATGGACTATTACTTAAACTTTCTAGGGCTTAAATGATGCTTTAAAAAAATTTTTCACTAACAGCATGCACCAACATTTAAAAAATAAAATAAAATACATGCATAAAAAGGAGGCAATTCTTATTACTCATATCATAGGCATCTTTGAAGAGGACCAGGAATAAAGGGTATGCAAATAACTGAACAAATCTATAATGAAAATTCACATATACATGTGAATACGAAATATAGCTTAAAATGTTATTTCTATATAGATGATATAATTTATTTTTATAAAGTTCTTATGGGAAAATGGAGGCTCAGAGCTGTCAACTGACTTTGTCCGAAGGAACACAGTGGGCTTTCATGCCTCGGGCTTTACCTGACTTAGGACAGTTCTCTGTGTGTATATTTATATGTTTGTGTATATATTCATATCATTTATACTAGATTACATATCACTTATATTAGATTATAGATATCTAAAAAGTGAAGATTATCCTCAGTTCATATCTGCATTCCAATGCAACACATACTACATTGCCTGGCAAATAGTAAGCACTTAATAATTACTTGCTAAATTAAATTTACAAAAACAAGTTAGCATCAGTGACAGGCAGTTTCTGAGCATAATAATGATATTTCATTCATTTGCTCATTTATTCTATAAATACTTATAAACTGTCCATTCTATGCTAGATAACTGTGTTAAAGTTTGTATCTTTCCTCCATACAATTACACTCTGTAGAGGGATAGGAAGACACGAAAGCAAATAATTACAAATACGTGAGAAAGTCTTTAGTCGATTGTGTAAAAAGCATTTATACTATAGCAAGTATTATTAATAGAGTGGTAATTCTAACTAATGTAAATGGGCCAAACTCACTGGACTATTAGAATAGACTTTTTAAAAGTGATCTAATAATATGTGATCTCTTAAGGGACACATTTAATACAAAATATACAGAAAGGTTTAAAATAAAAGCATAGAAAAGTTATATTAAGCAAATGTGAACCAAAGGAAAGTTGTAGTATCAATTTTAATGTCTGGAAATACAGAAGTCAATGAAAAATGTCATAAAGGACAATGGAGTATGTTCTATATTGAAAAAAATACCAACAGAACAAAAAAAATACCATGATAAACATGAATGTACCTAACATTTCAACACATGTATGCCTAAACTTGCAACCTGCAAATAGATCAAGTGGTAAGTGACACAAGTTCAAGGATAAACAAACTCTAAAATTGAATATTTTAATATACCTTTCTTTGAAACTCAATAACTGCATGCCAAACAAAGAGTACTCATTGTTTTTCTAGCACATATTTGAAAATATTCTATATCATGCCAAAAAGGAAGCTTCAGTAATTCCAAAGTACCAGTACTATATAGGCTACATTTTATGATCCCAATGCAATAAAATTAGAATTTAATGTCAAAACGATAGCTAACAAATCCCAAGCATTTGGGAGTTAAATAATATACAAGGCTGTTCGGAAAGTATCCAGCCATACAACTACTCTCGTTGTAGTAACAATGGCTGGATACTTTCCAGACAGTCCTCATATTACTGAATAATTCCTAGAATAAAATGAAATAAAAGCTAAAAAGATAAAAGGAAGTAAAGGAATGCTTAGATCTGAATAATAACAAGAGTATTATATATCAACATTTGTGAGAGCCAGTTCAGTTAGCATTGAGAGGAAAATGTACAGCTTCACATACATTAGTTAGAAAACAAAAGAGGTTGAAAGCAAGTGAGCTAAGCATGCAACTCAAGAAGTTGGAAAAAGAACAGAACAACTCAATCAAAGAAGGAAAGAAATAACAAGCATACAGCAAGAAATCAGCGAAATACAGCTGCAATCCCCAACCCCTGAGCTGTGGAGCAGACCATGACCTGTTAGGAATAGGGCCGCACAGCAGGAGGTGAGTGCTGGGCAAGTGAGCGAAGCTTCATCTGTATGTACAGCCACTCCCCATTGCTTGCATCACCACCTGAGCTCCGCCTCCTGTCAGATCAGCGGCAGCATTAGATTCTCACAGGAGCATGAGCCCTACTGTAAACTATGCATACACGGGATCTAGGTTGCAGGCTCCTTATGAGAATCTAATGCCTAATGATCTGAGGTAGAGCTGAGGCGGTGATGCTGGCCCTGGGGAGCAGCTTCAAATACAGGTTATCATTAGCCGAGATGTTTGACTGCACAGAAACCATAACAAATCAATTACTTGCAGACTCACATCAAAACCCTATCAGTGAGGGGCAAGTGACTATTAAGCTGCATCTGGTGGCAGGCTTTAAGTCAGAATTTGACAATTATTTCAGTCTGCGCGTGGCCTGCCCATTATTTTATTTACCGCTTCTGTCCGTGCCTCTTTCCCGCACTGCGCACTTGTCTCAGTCACAGTTTGGGTAAGCACATAAGCTAACCCTAGCAAAAATGAGGAAAAAACAAACGTTGCTGGACAGCTTCTTTGAAAAGGAGGAAAGACCCAATGACGAGATAGCAGAAGACTCTAAGACTGCCAACAAAATCAAAGCTGCATTTAAAAAAAAAAAAATACCAAGAGTCCTACTTAAATTATGGGTTCATTGCAACGGGTGATTCACATTCTCCAAGCCCGCTTTGCATAGTATGTGGCAACCAGCTATCCAACGAAGCCATGAAACCTTCAAAGCTGCTTCACCATGTGGAGATTAAGCACCCTGCATTAAAAGGCAAGCCTTTGGAGTTTTTCAAAAGAAAAAACACGAACATGAAGAACAGAAGCAACTATTGGAGGCCACCACTTCATCAAATGTGCCTGCACTGAGATAATCATTCTTAGTGGCTAACTGCATTGCTAAAGCTAGGAAGCCCTTCACTATTGGTGAAGAGTTGATGTTGCCTGCTGCTAAGGACATTTGCCATGAACTTTTAGGAGAGGCTGCAATTCCCAAGGTAGCAGGTGTTCCTCTTTCAGCTAGCACCATAACTAGATGAATTGATGAAATAGCAGAGGACACTGAGGCACAATTGTTAGAGGGGACTAATGAGTCACTGTGGTACACAATCCAGGTTGACGAAGTCTACCAATGTTGACAATAAGGCAACAACACTTGTTTTTCAATATGTTTTTTGCAGTATATTTTTCAGGAGGATGTGCATGAGGATATGTTATGTGCACTTTTGTTGCCAACCAACATCGCAGCTGCAGAACTATTTGAGTCTCAGAACGATTGTATATTAGGAAAACTGAATTGATCATTTCGTGTCAGTATATGGCAGACAGAACAGCTGCCGTTCCTGGATGGCTTTCTGGTTTCACTACTTGGGCCAAGGAGGTAGCTTCTGAATGTGAGTCTACACCCTGTGTCATCCCTAGAGAAGAGCTGGCTAACCGAAAAATGTCACCTGAACTAAATAACGTTTTGCAGGATGTGATTACAATTATCAACCACATCAAAGTACATGCCCTTAACTCATGCCTGTTCCTGCAGCTCTGTGAGGAGTTGGATGCAGAACACACACATCTTCTCTCATACACAGAAGTGAGGTGGCTTTCTAAAGGTAGATCACTGGCCAGAGTTTTTGAGTTACAAGAGCCACTCCAGAGATTTCTTTTAGAAAAACAGTCACCACTAGCCACACATTTCAGTGACACAGAATGGGTCACAAATCTTGCTTACTTGTGTGACACAGTCAACCTGCTCAATGAACTCAATCTGTCACTTCCGGGGAGAACGACAACTGTGTTCAACTGTGTTCGGCAGATAAAGTGGTTGCATCCAAAGCCAACTGGAATTATGGTGGCGATGAGTGAACATTGGAATTTTTGACATGTTTCAAACATTAGCGAGATTTTGAAAGACTGAACCAGGGCCTTCTTTCTCCCAGCTGGTGCATGATCACCAATCTCAACTTTCAAAAGAGCTTGAGCATTACTTCCCAACCACAACAGACCCCCAAACTGGGAAGGAATGGATCTGCAACCCACTTGTGAATAAGCCAGGTGAATCGACTTTGTCCATGCTAGAAGAGGATCAACTGCTTGAGATGGCAAATGACAGTGGCCTTAAAAGTATGTTTGAGACAACTTCAAATCTCCATATGTTCTGGATTAAAGTCAAGGCAGAATATCCTGAGATTGCCATAAAAGTACTGAAAAGCCTGCTTCCATTTCCAACATTCTGTCTTTGTGAAGCAGTTTGTTCTGCAGTAACAGCAACCAAAACAAGATTATGGAGTAGTCTGGACATAAGCAACACACTTCGGATGTCACTGTCTCCCATCACCCCCAGATGGGACCATCTAGTTGTAGGAAAACAAGCTCAGGGCTCCCATTGATTCTGCACTATGGTGAGTGGTATAATTTTTTCATTATATATTACAATGTAATAATAATAGAAGTAAACAATAAATGTAATGTGCTTGAATCGTCCGAAACCACTGCTTCTCCCCACACCCCCCAGTCCCTGGAAAAATTGTCTTTCATGAAACTTTTCCCTGGAACCAAAAAGGTTGGGGACCACTGAAATAGAGGACAGAATGTAATATAGAAAACATTTATAGAAATTTATTGTTTAAATTGTTATATTGGTCTATTTGCTGTCCCTGTGCGAAGAACATAATTTCCTTCTAATTTCCTAAAATATTCAGTAATTTTGCCCTGCAGAAGAGAAAGTTTCTCTCTTTTTCTTAAAATTATATTGGTATTCCTGGCTTTTTAAATTTTCATATGATTTTTTGATTACCTTGTCAAATTTTATTTAAAATCTTGCTTGGATTTCTTTTTTGGGATTTCATTTGGATTTATGGATGAATTTGGGGAGAAATGGCATCTTTGGAATATTGAATCTATTCATCCACAGCCCTGATGTATTTTAACATTTAAGTTACTTAATTTTTTTAATAAACATATTGCATTTTCCACAAAGATCTTGTACACCTTTCATTTGATCAGTTATGAGTATTAGTGTTCTTGTGAATGACATTTTAAACATTACATTTAAATATAATTTTTACTGGTGTACTTAGGAGCACTAGATTTTTTTAATGCCCTACTTATAACCTGGTAACTTTATTGAGTTCTCATATCAATTGTAAAAATCTGTCTGTAGATTCATTGCATTATCTATATAGGCAATTATATAATCTGTAAATGTTGACAGTGCCATTTTTGTATATTCCTTTAAAAATAATATATCTTGGATTTATTTTTCTTGTTTTATTGCACTGGTAAGAATATGGTAGACAGTGGATATCCTTAGCTTGTTCCTAACTTGAAAGGAAATGCTTCCAGTGTTTCCCCTGATTATAATGTGATATAGTTATAGATTTTTTAAAATGGATATCCATTATCAGAAGAATAATGTTTTCATCTTATCTTAATTTGTTGAGTTATTATTTAAAGAATCATCAAGGGGTGTTGAATTTTTTTTTTTTTTTTTTAGACAGTCTTGCTCTGTTGCCCAGGCTAGAGTGCAGTGCCGTCAGCCTAGCTCACAGCAACCTCAAACTCTTGGACTCAAGCAATCCTTCTGCCTCAGCCTCCCAAGCAGCTGGGACTACAGGCATGTGCCACCATGCCCAGTTAATTTTATATATATATATATATATTTAGTTGTCCAGATCATTTCTTTCTATTTTTCAGTAGAGATGGGGTCTCACTCTTGCTCAGGCTGGTCTCGAACTCCTAACCTTGAGCAATCCACCCGCCTCGGCCTCCCAGAGTGCTAGGATTACAGGTGTGAGGGGTGTTGAATTTTATCTAATGCTTTTTTCTTTACTGAGATTCCGTAGGTTTTCTCTGCATTGAACTGTCAATGTGGTGAGTTACAATAAAAGATTTTCTGATGTTAAATCATCCTTGCACAATTAGAATGAACAAGTAATGTTTGCAATCCAACAAGTTTTGCTAATGTTTTCTGGATTTTTACAAGTGAGTTCATGAGTGAGATAAACCTATAAATTTCCTTTATTATACTATTCTTGGCCTATTTTGATAGAAAAGTTGCCTTTTGAGTTGTAGAGACTTTCCTCTTTTTTCTATTGTCTGGTGCAGCTTATATAAAATAGAAATTTTTACATTTTAAAAATATTTCAAATATTGTTTCTTTTATGATATGAATTATTTAGTTAGTAGTATTTACAATTTGCTAAATAAATGGGCTTAAAATTTTTTCGATATTGATTTCTAATTTTATTGCATGTTGTTCAGAGAATGTGGTCTTTATGATATTTATTCTTTGGTATTTTTCAAGATTTTTTTGGCCTAATACATGTTCAATTTTTATAAATGTTCTATATTTGAATAAAAATTTATTCTTCATTTATTATATGTAAAGCTGTATATGTGTTTATTTTACAAAGCTTATTTATTGTGTTATTCAAAACTTCCTTGGCCTTATTAAATTATTTTTGTCACTCAATTAACTCATTAATGATTAAAATCTCTACCTCTGGTTATAAATTTCTCAAATCTTACAATTTTCAAAATTTTTGTTATGTTTTAAAGATGTACTTTTATGTGCTACATATGGGTTGAGAATTTTCATAGATTTCCAGTGGATTTTTCCTTCAATTGTCACTGTGCTTCCTTGTCTATAACAATGCTTTCCCCCTTAAAGTTATAGTTACTTATGTTAATTTAACTTAGCTATAATAGGTCTTTTTTAGTTAAGTATTTAGTTGGTGTCATCTTTCTCTCTCTTTTCTTTATACTTTTATAAATCCTCATATCTTAATTAGCTGTCTTGTTGCATAGTGACAGAATTTAAAAAACAAGTTAGTTTACATTTATTGTCATTATGATATATTTAGATTTTTTCTAAGATGTTATTTTGTGCTTTTATTTGCTAAGTTTTTAATACTCATTTTTAAAAAGAATTCTTTCATACTTTTATTGGCTTATGTGAGACTTCTTTCTTTCATTTAATCTCTTTATTAATTTGTACATTTTACTTAGTATATCTAATTTTTAAGAGGGCATCTTTGAATTATTAACATTTGTATTTAATACAATCCAAATTAAACAATACCCGTATATATCTCTTGAACAATACAAGCATGTTTAAACAGTTTAATGAGAATTAAAGTATCCCCATAATTACTCACTATTGTTATTAATGCTTTATACCGTCACTGTTTATTTTGATTGAATGTATGCTTACCAATCTTTGCATTCCATTTCTTCTATTTTTGTACAATTTTCTGAAGTAAGTCTTCTTTTAAGAAGGATTTGTGAGTGGTAGGCAATAGCAATATTTGTCTAAAAATATATTTATTTTTTTCTTACTCTGAAATGATAATTTACCTAACAATAAAATTTTAGTTTGAAAATTGATTTCCCTTATCCTTTGAAGATGTTTTTTTCCATCATTTTCTGGCTTCTTCTCATGTTGTTGCAAAAATCTGAGGTCATTCTAGTAGAGCAGGTAACCAATGAGTTAATAAAATTAGTAAGTAATTTTACATGAGCTAGCGGCAAATGCTAAGAGGAAACAGAGACTGGAGGAATTACTTTGAGGGTCTGTTCCTGTTCCACGTGATCTTCAGTTCACGTCTTTGTATTTGGATGTTCCTTTGCATTAGCTCACCCTGTCTACCCCCAACAGATGTCCACCAGTGTGCCGTGCTGTGCCAATTAGCAAGATGGGTAGATCTTCACTCTGGTGGAACACGTAGTCTTGCGGAACGAGATGATCGTAAAAAATGTGTGATTATAAACTTGGATAAAATTAATGAAGGAAAAGTACAGAGAGTTAAGAAAGTACATGACAGAGGATCCAGACTGAGTTTAGGGGGTTAGAAAAAAACTTCTTATAGAAGAATGTTTGATCTTCAATTTGAGGTATAAATAAGAGTTAATTGGGTAAAATGGGCAGTGATAATAGGAAGAGGAAGAGTCTTCCAGGCTGAAGGAACAGCAACCATGTAAGTTGTAAGGTGGAATGAGGATTGAGGCTGAAGAATTAGACAGGACCATGTGAAAATGCAAAAGAACTGATTTTTTTTTTTTTAAATCTTAAAGGTAAGTAGAAATGATTGAAGAACTTTAAGAAGGAGAAGAAAGACGTAATCAGAGTGTGTTTTTTATAAATGAGTCTGGCAGCACCGTGGGGAGTAGATTAGAGAGGGGAGAGTTAATGCAGTGAGATCCGCTATTGCATCATAGCTGCATTATAGTAGCTCAGGTATGAGGTGACAGTGGCTTAGGCTAAGATGATGTGGTTGAGGACAAAAGAGGAAGAGGGATGTGAAAATTGTTTAGGACATAATGGTGAACCAATGATCACAGGGGGAGGAGTCTGGTGTCAAGGTTGGCTGCTTTGCTTCTGGCTTGCACAATTGGTGCTAATCTAGAGCAGTTCATAGTTTGCAGGGAGACACACAAGTGGGTATAGTGAATGCAGATAGTTTTGCCATATCTAGATAGAAATATAAAGTATGTGATTGGCGCTCAGTGTCTGATCTGAACTAGAAACATTAATACAAATTTGGGAGTCATCAGCCCATGTAAATAAAACACATTCATTTTCCAAAATAGATGGAAATATCCCTTTCCCTAAATGGATTCTCATCTATCTTCCGCCATAGAACCAACAGTTTCATACTCAGGAATAGATGAAAGGGATGAATCCTTAGGAGTCAATGACAGTCATTTCCTTTTGCTTACTCTTTTTTGACTTCTTCATGAGTAATAATAATAAAATCAAACAATATGTTGCACAATCTTAACAACATTGAGTTATATAAAGAGAGTTTAAACCACATAAGCCCGTTGGGTTGATTTGTACAGAGTAGGCGATCAATACGTATTTGTTGTTTGACCAAGTCACACTGAAAGTATTGCTAAATCGGTTTCCTAATTTTGGCTTATAATCGGGCTTGTTGTAAACAATGTGAGTGTGACCATAAATACTCCCCCTTAAGAAGACAAGAGAAAGCCCTTCTCACCCTGGAGGCTGACTTTGGCTACATAGGCAGTTCAGTGACCCGGCATAACCTCAGACCCAAAATCAGTTTGTCACTTAGCCTTTGGTGGGCTGTGGGCCCTCTCAGCTAATATAATTTGGCAAACACCAATCATTTTATGAGAGAGGCAATGTGAAAAGAACTCTGTAATTTTGCAAACGATTTTGCCAATGTTTTTAACTACTCACATTCCCAAATACTCTGTTTCAGGCAAATTAATTTACAAATATCCTGTATTTTCCATGTCTTTTTTCATTCCCTCTCTAGGGACCAAGGACTTGGCATGAGCCCTATTCCCAATAGCCTCATGGGATCAGGCTGAGATATGTGGAGGGACCAGAAAGAGACACAATTCAAGAGGCAAGTTCAAGTATTGTTAAGGAAGGGGACCAAGGGACAGAACCAGAGGAACAATATTATATGTTGGATCTTAGGACACAGTGTGAGGCTGTGGATGGGAAATGTGTCAGGAAGTCAAGGATTGTGATCAGCAATGGGTCTCTGGGACTAGTGCAAGTTTATGCAAAAAGGAAAAAGGTCAGAAGATAGCTCTGAATAAAGAAGAGTGTCAGGAGTTTCTTCCACTGGGGCTGGGCAAGTGGGATGGAGTGTTGGAAGGCTCAGCATCATTTCAGACACCTGGGTCCCTTTGCTTCGCGGCACTCTCCGTTCTGTGGAATACTTTCCTTTCCCTTTGCCCACCTGAAGCCACTGTTTTTGGAGAACACGTGGCCACTGATATAGTATTTAATTGGCCTAAGAACTATTAATATTTGGTTGAAAATCTATTTTATGATAAAAATGTCAAATCACCGTAGTGTGTGTGTTTTAGGAGGCAAATTTTGCAGCCTTTTATGTGTCTTAGGCATTTTGCTCCCTTTCCCCAGAAAGTTCAGAGAAGTTTTCTCTTCTTTTGCTTTTGAAAAAATTACTAATCGATTTTCAGAAATATTTATCTGTTTTAGTCACATTTTTCAATTTAATGCATCACATGTTTACTGCTTATGAACCCACTTGAGGTTAGGCATCATGTACATTGCTTTACATACGTTGTCCAGCTAATAATAATAATAATCATAATATCCATTATTTATTAAGTGCCTAAATCCTTTACCTATATTATCTCTCATTTTCACAGAAACCTTTTCAGGTGTGGATGTTAGCCCATTTTTGGGCTTTGAAAGGTTAATCTGCTCAGAGATACAACCAGTAAATGCTGGTGTTGCAATCAGAATTCAGATTTCAGCTCACTTCACTACTCTAGGCTACCTTCAAATATTTGTTGATTTGATTAATCTGAATTGTTGATTACACAGTTTATGTCCTTCATCTCCTAGAGCTTCTGTGACCTTCACCAGAGCCAGACTACACAGGAGCCAATAAGAGCGAGGGTGGTGGGAGCGGGGGGGAGAGAGAAAGAGAGAGAGAGAGAAAGCCCACATTTGTGCCTCCTCATTTCACAAGGGAAAGAAAAGCTCCAGTTTCTTTCTTCTCCTTTGTTTTCATCTATCTTCTCTTTTGCCTTTATTATTCTTGGTCCTTTCTCTTATTCATAAACATTTATTAAAAATGTTTATTTTCCCATATCATACTTCAACTCCTCCTCTCACCTCCTTGATGTAATTTTCCATCAGTAAATGCCTGGCCTAACCTATGCTTATAATTTCCCGAAGGCTCTTTAGGTAAATAGCTAAATTCCAAAAAGTTAATTTGCTCAGAGAGGTCTTCCTAGGAGAAAACACACACACACACAAATACACAGACACATAATTTTTTAGAGGAGAAAACTAATAGGTTATAACAAATTTATTCTTGGAGGCAACTAAGCGAGTTTTCAAAACAGAAAAAAACTCTGTAAAGTCTCTTAAACTACTCAGATCTGGTCCTGAGGCTTCAGGCCGACTTGCTGTCCTCCAACTCTGAGCCCAAAGACCTTCTCTGTGCTCTGGGCCACTTTGTGCTTTCTGACTGGCCACTGTCCAGTGCCCACACGTTTTCAGATCAGCATGGACAGGGTGGTAGAAAGAAACAATTGAGTACCAGTGTTTGGATGCATCCCAGAGATATTTAAACTACATATTGCCATTCCCAATGTGTGCGGCATACTTTTAAAAAAGATTAGATAAACATATGAATGAATAGTGGCAATAAGATGTGATCAGTGCTGGATTAGTTAGGTGTGTTACCAGGTGTTAGGGAAGCTCAGAGGCCTGAGGGAGGTTCCAGATAGATCCATTTGAAGGAAGCCTAGATGACTGATGAGGGGCTGCCAACTAGGGAAGGTGGGGAGTACATTCTTGATAGAAAGACCAGCTAGTATCTTAGCACAGACCAGAAAAAAAGGGAAAACAAAGAAAGGTTGTGAAGTGTGTGACCTGTGATTACTTTGGGGTATCCCTCAAGAGTAATGACTGATGCTTGCTCTACACCAAGTGATATTCCGACTGCTTAACTGGTGCTATTTCATTTGATCTTCACAATAATCCTATGAGGTTAGTTCTGTTATTTCCATTTATATTGAAGACACAGAAGCACAGAGAAATGGGAGACTTGAAAGGTACACACGGTCGTAAGGCTCTTTACTCAGGAGCCTGTGTGTTTCACCACCACGTAGTGGTGCCTCCACCACACTTCCAGGTGTTTGCTGAGGAACAAGAATCATTTATTAATGCATTTCTTTTTGCAGGTCACTTGTGGACTTCAGTAATCAAAAACCTCTACATTTTAATTGCACTTCACAAAATCCCCTGAACAGAAAAGAAAAAGGTAGGCCCAAAAGGAAAGGAAAGCCCTAAAAGGTGAAAGAATAAGGGCTGAAAACAAACTTGACCCTGGATTTAGCCACAACACTGAATACCCTGTTGGGACAGGAAGTGAAAAAAGCCATCATCTTCAATTAAAATGAGAAGGGCGGCGAGTGCCAAAAAACAGGGAATGCAAGATTCAGATAAAAAATGTGTCTTATTCACTGGGTCTAATGTGACAACTTTTATAACAGGAAGATAAAAGTTCCTACTACGATTCAGGTAATTAATTTTTTGTCACATGCAACTTGTATTACTGTCAGCTGCCTTTAAGAACGTCTTGTGTTCTTGGCTTTATTGTTCATGAAAGGGTCACATGTAGTACATGGATCTGGGGCAATAGTTGCATGTTGGAGCCCCGGATTCCAAGGGCTTTTGGGAGCAGATTTGTGAGAAAAGAGTGAAAAGGAAGCAAGAAGGAGGATGTTTATTTTTAATAAAGAGACCCTGCCCTAACTTCCTGAACTAAAACCAGTCTAGACTTGTTTTTTTCCATTTTACACAATGTCCGCAACAACAGAATAAATTTATTAAAACCAAACAAACTGGGGGTTGAATGTTGGCACAGAAAGTCAGACAGAAATAGAGTCAGCTGCTTTTGCGTTGAGTCTAGTGACTGATTTATAAACCAGTGGTGGATGAAGGCTGTGTTGGCCTTAACTGAACCGAAGCTATTTTCATTATGAGGAAACAATAGAGAGACAGAATGTCTGGCCCAGGGCCCAGGACATGAACTAGTCAGTCCATGGGCTCTGCCCTCCTTTTCTTTTTATTTTCAAAACTCAAGATATTACGGTTAAAAAGAACATCATGGTCGTTTTCTCTGTCACCTTATTTTGTGTGGAGAAAACTGAGTCTCAGAGAAGTTAAATGTCCTCTGCTCCCCATTCGCATCCTTGCAGTAAAGTGATGTACGGCTAAATTACCAGACGGTACCTACACATGGGGAGATTTAGTTTTGGCTTCCATGGGTTGGGGAAATAAATGTGGGAACACTTCAATTGGCTCACGGTCGAGCATAGATCCACTGGGTCAACTTCTTATTAACTGGTAGAGTCTGTATTTGGAGATTATCCAGTTCATCTCCTCAGCCTGATTGTAGGCTGCCGTCAGTAGTGCTTTAGCATCTAGATGCAGGTGGGCGTGTGATCGTGGAGTACTTGTTCCTAGGAGTTTCTGAGCCCAGGCCAAAATCAATGTGTATTTTTACACTTCAAATGTTATCCATTCCTCATCTTGTTTTATCCCTACCAGATCCTTGTGAGGAGATAGAAAGTTAATTTGAATTCTGTTTCACATGTGGGGAAAACGAGACACAGTGATGTTTCCAAGATGACATATTGAGTGTCATGGGGAAGTTAGAATGATAACCCCGATATCCTCTCTGCTTTTTTATAGCAGGCCATGCTCTCCCGCTAATACCCTCCATTAAAATGAGTTAGAGAAGTCACACAGTAAACGAATACTGAAAGGTGCATGTGTGCTCCTATACTTGTTTTTTTATAAAAGATGCTTCTAGTTAATTTGCTTCAACATGTTGGGCTAATTTTGGAGATGTACAGCATTTGGAACCGTAACAGTCACTTCTTTTCCGGATCTCATTGTTTTAAAATTGAACTCTCCATGCTCACACTGGAGAGACTGATCCTTTCACAGACCTCTTCGTGACGAATGCTACTCCTTCACTGTCTCTTCTGATACACAATCATTTTCTTATGATTATAAAAGATTAGATATTTTAACACATTGACTGCCACACTAGAAAAAAAATTTTCCTGGTTGGGGCCATGGCGTTTTATTATGAAAATAGAATAAAAACTTTGAAACTAAAATGATCCTTTCTAATTTAATGAAAAATGTGTTCTTTTTTGTTTTCTGTGCCCGTAGGTACGGTGAATAAGGTAAAGAGAAATGTGAGTTACATATGCTTCACAAAGCCCCGGGCTCAAAACTGGCATGAGTTAAATACAACTCACATGGCAGTTAATGTATTAAATAAACAAAATTTTATGACAGTCATTTAAGTGACTTTATCCTTAGGAGATTTCTCCATTCCCTTGAAATTTCTACCTTTCATTCAACTGTGACCACTTTGTTCCGATCTAGAGGCTCAATCTCTCTTTAGAAAAAAAAAAACCTTGAAGGATTTTTGAGATTCTGTTTATTTAAGGGGTGTATCTTTTATAAAACATAGGAATTTGTAGAGGGGCATGGGAATTTAACATTAGCTCCACGGACAAAAAAGCCTTTGCTATGGTTTGAGTCTATTCTGTTTTTGGTGACTAAGAACTGTAACTAATATATGGCCTCTACCAAATCTGTTCCTTTTAACATCCTGCTTGATGGTTATCACAGCTTTCCTCATTCATTCATTAGTTATCTAATGACAAAATGCTTTTAAGTTTATTCCTAAAACTTCCATTTCTGCTCCGAATTTGAAAACACCGTGTTTAAAACCAGACCTTTTGAGAGCTAAGTAGAAATTGTGTTTTGTGATTTGAGCTTTTCAGAAATGGCTATGCTAAGACACTAAGTTGTAATTAGAATCACACAGACTGGGAAATGGTGAATTCTTCTTGAGGAAACCTTAAGGAATTGGAATATTCTGTAATTTAGCAAATTGGAAAATGAGAAGGTGGAAGAATTATAAGGTCATAAGCTGATGACAGTTCTCAAACTATAGCCTTTAGGAAATTGCCATTTTAACGCTTGGTCTGGCTTGCATAATTATATCCAGGCTTAACTTTACTGGCTACTAGTCTTTTCCAAACACCAGCTGGTCTCCGCAGAGCAATGATTCTCTCACCCTTTTGCGCTCACCTTACGAATCAACATCACGTTATTGGCCGCTACCATTTTTGTGTTTCACAATCATGTGAATACCTTGCCACAAACCACCCTGCCCTCCCATGAACACCTAACGTTTCCACTTGTTGGCTGACTTAGCCACTTTCCTTTTCCAGCCCTGGTATGTCATTAGTGGTGTTATGGGACAAGAGCATGCAGGGTGAACAGAATGAGTCAATTCAAGAGAGGCTGCAGCAGTCAGATCACAAGTAGTAATTCTTTCCCATTTTCATTCTGTGACATGTTTGCCAAAGTGTGGTGGAGAAAAGGTTATGTGGGTCACAAAGGAGTGCCCTTGGTGACTGGTAAGATTCTGACGGTCACAGTGCAAAAAGTAGAGATTGTAGGACAGGGCCAGAACTTTCATTATACTCTTCAGTGTGTATCTGCTTCCCTCCAGATACTTCCTTCCCTGCTCATTCATTCCCCTTTGTGCTCAGCCCTGACATTATCACTCAGCCTGCCTGGTCCCGTGCCCCATGTTGTAACCTGGAGCAACAAAGTAGGAAGAGGTGGAGATGAAGGAAGAAGTAGATATAGAGGCTATGGGTTGGCAGGAAAGTGGTAAAGGATAAACCACAGGGTGGGTAATTATTAGCAAGGAGGACGACATGCCAGAGGGAGTGGGGAGCAGGAAGTGAAGACAGAAAGGTAAGGCACTATCGACTTTGGACATAAAGGGAAGTGATATTTAACAAGTAAAATAGGCTCCATGATATTTAGTTGGTATAAATAAGCATTAAGGTCAGAATTTAGAGTCAAATCTAACATTGATTTTTGCTCACTCAGAAGTTACTGTTCAAGTCTTCACTTTCTTTTTATTGAGTATACATCATCATCATCATCATTATTAAAATATTTGACTATCTACTAAGTACATCAGAAATTCAGACCATTCCACAAATTCCCAGTTTGCCCTATGCTAGGGAACCAAATACCTGGAGGGGGAAGGGATGAAGTCAACATTATGCTTTGTGGGGTCTGATCTGTTTCCTGATAATATTTTTGTCTCATGGTAGGCATTCAGTAAATGCTGATGAGGGGATGAATGAGCGAATGACTGTTAGTACCAGTACTCTTGTACTGCCCCTGGCAATCTGCTCTAATCGTTTTTGTGAAGACAACACAGACATGTGTTCTCCCCCAACACAAACTCAATGAGGGTGCTGCATATTTTATTTGATAAAGTAAATCCATCCTTTCCTCGTTCTTTTGCACAGCATTGGTGCAATGATTGTGGTAGTATAAAAGAAGACACTGTCCCAGGCATGAATAGCAGTTGCTGTGATGAGCCATGCAGGTCACCTCCAACCTCTTTAGAACAGAAACACTCTTCCCTCCCCCGCTGCTGAATACATGGACTGCTAACAGCTCTTAGCTGAATCCCATCCACCAGCCTCCAGCCTAGAGATTTCCTTCTGCTACGATAAGCCATCTTGCCCACGAGCATGTACCTTTCCTATGTACAGCCTGCATCGCATGATTGCTGTTGGGGTATGAAGGCCTGGCTCTCATTCTCCTGTTTGGGACACTCTACAAGGACATCTAAGCACGAAATATCCCTGTGGGATAATCTGAGCCTTTGTTGTGACTGCATCATGGCCCAACTTATCCTGCCACACAATTCTACTCCCTTCATTTCCCCCACAGGTCCCAAGAGCACTCCCCAATAAACTTCCTGCAGGGGAATCTAGTCTCAGAGTCTTCTTGTTGGAAAACATGACCTGTGACACAACATGTTTCTTAATTTTAAAATTCTTTCTTTATTACAACTTGAATTATGTCAAATATGTTCTATTTTTTCTTCTTTAAGTGTAGGCTAACACCACATTACCATTTTAAGACCAGTGGGGGTAATGCAGAAATTGAATCCTGCTATTAAGACTTAGTGCAATTGTTTGGATAATTAAACATTAAAGTGTGGATTCCATATAACTTTTCATAACCTATAGAAGTGGCTTAACCCCCTAACCCTTCAGTCACCTGTACTTTTCCACTCTTGGTATGACTCAGATATTTCATGGTCGAGCCCACAAAAAACAGTGACCTCCGGTTCTAGAATGGAAAAAGAGTGACATATTTTAGACATGATTTAAAGGAGGGTGAATTGACTTCTAACTTGCAGAGGTATGGTTTTAAAATTCATTTGTTTCTTTGATTTCTAGAGTACCTTTTCTCTAAAAGTTCAAAATTCAAAAGATGTTGGTGTTTAACTTTCTCCTTTTTCTATTCTCTGGGTCTCTCTATGTAACGTTTCTGCAATTAGGAGCCACAGGTCAGATCTATCTCACTTCCTGTTGTATTTTCTCTGTTTAGAAAACCAGATTATTTTCAGAAAAGTTAAATAAATAGAGCTGGCTCCAAATTCAATTGTGAAATAAAGTCTGTCCCTGTTGGGGTAGACTATTTCCTGTGTGGCTCCTCCTCTCCCGACTCTGGGCCTCCTCAGCCCCTGCCAGCCTCCTGCCCAGTCCCCTCCGCAGCTACCTCTCCTCCTTTTCTAGCCTGCCCTGTTCTGCTGCTCCCTGTCCACTGCCCAGAACTATTCTGGTGGCTTTCATGTTGCTTGTTGTCGCTACAACTGAAACTTCTACAGCTTGTCACCCAAGGCCAACTTTGTTCTCTTAGGAGGCAATTTTGCCTGACACCCTCATAGTTGGTTAATAAATATTTAAATGGGATGGGGCAGGATGGCCAACCAGACACACCAGCTGCCATAGCATCTCAGTAAGAAGGAGAAGTTTTAGATGAAAGAGAAAAAATGAACAAACAAACATAGATTGGATGTGGGTATAAAGGAAGAGTGCCAGAATCTTCAGGAGACTCCATGGGAAGAAGCTGTGGAGCAGAAAAACAAGGAGCAAGGTATCAGCAAAGATCAACCCCTCACAGGCTTGGAGTCTAACAAGAAGGGTAGGTGGAGCAGTTTGTTTCTCCCTCCCTTGCATCTCTGACAGTTGGCAGATTCCTGAGCTCCTGGAGAGACTTTCTGCCCACAGAAGCCCAGAGGCTACTGCTGCCAGTGAGCTGGGAGCTTCTTGTGGATAGGGCACCAGGCTCCCAGCCCCTGTGGGTCACCTCCTGTGCCACAGACCTGAGCTGGAATGGCAGGCACCATATTGCTTCTCTACCCACTGTGCACCCTTGAATTCCCCGGGGGGCTTCAACTCCTCAGGTTTCATCCTGCTCATTCCCACACAGACATTTCCCAAGCTCAGCCCAGAGGGGTCCAATGGGTTGCAGGTGATCTGCATGACTCCAGAGCCTTGACATTCTGGGCGGACTGCCTCCTGGAGAGAAGGTCAGAGATGACCAGAGTGCGATCATTTCTTCATACGGACTCTTTTCCTCTCCTTCCCCTCCCTGACACCTGGCTGCTGAGAAAGATAATTGAGTCACCACACTGAGGCTTCCACAGAGAGTGGGGCCCAGTGGGGTCCTACAGTGGACAAAGAGGTGCTCAGTCTGTGAGCTCCCTGCTCACCAGCCCTGTCTAGTGCTGCTTGCCTAGCAGCTTCATCAGAGTGGGACACACCCCAAGGCGGAGGGACATCAATCCTGCTTGGGCATCCCGTGGCTGATTCAGGACCAGTGTGCTTCTCCCTGGCATGGTCAGGGATTGATCTTCTTGGTCTCAGGAGGTGAGGGAGCCAGCGTGGGCAGATCTGGAGGGCAAGTGCAGTGTGGATCCTAGCTGCAGCATCCACTCCCCCACGGGATGGCCACACTGTCAGCTCAGGCTGGGATCCTGGGCAGGGAATCTCCCAGCCCACAGCACAGTTGTGGGAGAGCTCAGCTGGCTTGGGCTTCTGCCTGCTGGCAGATGCAGTGGGAGGACTATGGAGCAGAGGAAGGGGAGAGGAGTGAAGCCCACTGAATACTGCCACATTTCATATGGCCCTGTATCCACACACAGACTCTCTGGTTGGGTGGGGCCACTTTAGCCCCTCCTTGGTAGCTTTGCTGGAAGTTGGGAGCAGACCTTTTACTCCTGCCCAAACAGTTACTTTGCCAGCTTTTGTAGAGCTCACCCAACCCAGCCCTACCCAGCTGCACTCTCCCACCTGCCTCTGCTGTGGCAGAGAATAAAGACTCACCTGAAGTTCCAGGGCCCCACCCATCATGTAGGGCATTGAGTGCTTTTCCTGAGGGACTAGAGCTGGTCACAGGACACAAAAACAACATTGCGGTTTGTTCCTTCTGGCAAGAACCACCTACTGACAGGGAGGTCAATTTGCACACCCTTCATAGCATTTACTGACTCGATCTTACAGGGTGTGAGAGGGTCCAAGGAATGGCCATTTTGGGGGAGCACTCATGCCTCCCCACAGAAAAACTGGGCTACCAGGTAAGGGTGGAAAGACCACAGCCT
The DNA here is from genome assembly GCA_004363605.1 of Indri indri. Lineage (NCBI taxonomy): Eukaryota > Metazoa > Chordata > Mammalia > Primates > Indriidae > Indri > Indri indri. The sequence goes on from RJWJ010003590.1 coordinate 26,682, forward strand.
GGGGCCTTAGCATACAAGAATTTAGGCCCCTAGCCCAAGAGCAGTCTTCCCAGTTTGGAAAGCTTGTCCTGACCCGCCTACCAATGGCTCCCCATAGTGGCTGGAAAAGCAACTTCTGAGCCCCACCAAGGCTTTGCAAAGCCTTTCAGGATCCCTCAATCCAGCCACTATTTATCTTGCTCCTCCCCCAAACTCGGTTGGAGTAGAGATCAAGCAAACCTCTGGGAGCTACAGGGTCCCTCCTAAAGCTTGGGGCATTTGTATGCCCCACCTGGGGGACCAGAGCTTACCACTGACACAAAAGAACATCTCGGCAAACATCTCTGGCTCATCTGTGCAAGCATCAATGAATGTCAGGGAGCATAGCATAGCACCTCCCAACTCAAGCAAACAGGAAGCAGCTGATTCACACTCAGAAGTACTACTCACCATCACTGAGATTAAGCTGGGGGACCTAACTCACTACACAGTGTTGGAAAGAAGTGAAGACGGAAGGTCAGAGGTAACTCGAGAGGAACACCAAGCATGTGGGAACACCTCATAGGCAGCTCAGGATCAGCACTCCTCTCCCTGGCACACTCAGGGATTGATCTTCAGGGACTCAGAGACAGGCTCAGAAGCCAAGCCTAGTACTCCCAAGTATCAGCTGAGAGGCCAGATGTGAAGGAATCAGTGAAAGAACTCTGGAAACATGAAAAATCAGGTGAAAGGACCGCCGCAAAAGAAAACAACAACTCCTTACCAATGGATACCAACCAAAATGAAAAGATTGGAATGACAGATGAAGAATTTCAAATATGGATTGTAAGGACGCTCAATGAAACACAAGAAATAAAGAAAGAAAAGAAACCCAACATAAAGAAACCACAAAACAATGCAGGAAATGAATGAAAAATTTACTAAGGAAATCAAATTATTAAAAAAAAAAATCAAACAACTTCTGGAAATAAAAAATTCATTCAAAAAATACAAAACACAATGAAAAGCCTTAAGAAGAGGCTAGATCAGGCAGAAGAAAGAATCTCAGAGCTTGAAGACAACATCTATGAGTTAAACAAGTCAGGCAAAGAGAAAAAACTGAGAAATAAGAGGAACAAACAAAACCTACAAGAAATATGGGATTATGTAAAGAGACATAACATAAGAAACAGGCATCCCTGAGGGTGAAGAAGAATATACACAAAGGTTGGAAACCTATCTGAGGGACTAATTGAGGAAAATTTCTCTGGCCTTGCTAGAAATCTAGATCTCCATGCACAAGAAGCTCAAAGGGTCCCTGGGAGATTCATCAGAAAGAGGCAATCACCATGACACATACTCATCCAACTGGTCAAAGTAAGCATGAAAGAACCAACTCCTACAAGCTATAAGGCGAAAGCAACAAAGTAACTTACAAAAGAAAATCTATAAGACTAACTGCATACTTCTCAACTGAAACCTTACAAGCCAGAAGGGACTGGGGCCCCATTTTCAGTCTTCTCAAACAGAATAATGGCCAGCCTAGAATTCTGTATCCTGCAAAACTAAGTTTCTTATATGAGAATAAAGACTTTGTCACACAAGCAAACACTGAGGGAATTTGTCAAGACAAGACCTGCCCTGCAGGAAGTGCTCAGAACTGCATTATACACAGATCGGCACAGTAGTCACCCACTGGTGTAAAGTCACCCAAAAGCTAAAGCTCAGAGCCCATATACCATAATGGCGCAAGTGGTAAAGCAAAGCAATAAAATTCTACTCAACAGGATGAATAGAAATCCACCCACTTATCAATTTTTTCAATAAATGTGAATGGCTTGAGCTCCCCACTCAAGAGACATAGGCTGGCTGAGTGGATAAAAAAATGCAAGCCAAGTGTCTGCTGTCTCCAAGAAACACATCTAACCCACAAGGACTCATTCAGATTCAAGGTGAGGTGATGGAAAACAATATTCCACGTAAATGGAAACCAAAAGAAAGCTGATATAGCCATTCTTATATCAGATAACATAGACTTCAAATCAGCAAAAGTAAAGAAAGACAAAGATGGTGATTATATAATGGTGAGGAAACATTTCAACAAGAGGACATAACAATCCTAAATATTTATGTACCTAACACAGGTGTGCCCAGATTCATAAAGCATATCCTACTTGATGTAAACAAAATGATAAACAGCAGCATCATAATAGCCAGGGACTTCAACAAACCACTGACAGAATGGGACAGATCCTCCATGCAGAAAATAGGCAAAGAAATGATAGACTTAAACAGAACTCTAGAACAAATGAGCCCAACAGACATTTACAGAGCATTCCACCCCAAACCACTGAACATACATTCTTCTCACCAGCTCATGGAACATCCTCTAAGATTGATCATATCCTAGGCTACAAAACATGTCTCAACAAATTAAAAAAAAAAAAAGAAATTAAACCATGTATCCAGACCATTGTGTAATAAAATTAGAAATCAGTTCCAACAGAAGCACTCAACTCTATACGAAGTCATGGAAATGAAACAACCTACTGCTGAATGATTATTGGGTCAAGGAGGAAATTAAGATGGAAATCAAAAGATTCCGTGAACTAAATGACAAAAGGAACACAAGTTATCAAAATCTGTGGAATTTGGCAAAAGCAGTCATAAGAGGAAAATTCATAGTCTTAAATGACTACATCCAAAAGAAAAAAGATCACACATCAACAATCTAATGAATCATCTCAAGGAATTGGAAAAGAAAGAACAAACCAATCCCAAACCCCACAGAAGAAAAGAAATAACTAAGGTCAGAGCAGAACTAAATGAACTTGATAATAGAGGAATTATACAAAAGATTAATAAAACAAAAAGTTGATTCTTTGAAAAGATAAACAAATCGAGAGGCCTCTCACTAGAGTAACTAGAAACTCATGTGCACATATGGTAGTAAAACTCAACAGAGAGCAAGTAGGTGGCAGGGGGAGGGGAGGGGTAAATTCATACCTAACGGGTATGATGCATATATGTGGGTGACGGACACACTTACAACTTTGACTCAGTGTACAAAAGTAATTCATGTAACCAAAATATTTGTATCCCCATAATAGTCTGAATTTTAAAAAAAGACAAGAGTTCATGTATAATTAGCAAAGCAACCATTAATAATGATCTCTTTTCTAATATAAATTATTAAAATATTAATAATAGTCAAAAATAAATATTTAAATGGATAAATGAGTATATAAATAAATAAACTGCTGTCTCTTAATGCACCACTTAGCACTCATCCTACCCCCCCCCACCCAAGGTATAGGTATATTAAGATGGGCCTGATGAAGACAGCCTTCCTTGGTAGCATTACTCAACTGGGTGAGTTGGAAGAGGAACTCCTTGATGAGTAGGTGTTAGAGTTATTATGTTAACCATGTGTTTCTGATGTTTTGACATCTGGGGCCTTGTTGACCCTGGAGAGACTGCCCTCCCAGGGGTAGTAAACAACTCTCCTGCTAGCACAACTTTTGTATGCAAACCAACCAATTCAGAGCACAACTTTCATATGCAAACCCACCAATCCAGAGCCCACACCCCAACAATTCCTTTATGGACTCTCATAGGGCTTTCATACTCTGGGCTACCACTCACCTGCCCTAATCAACCCACGGCCAGGTTCCGGGCAACAAAGGACAGCTCCTATACCCCAAAGCCTGCTGAAGTTATTGAAACCAGCCAATCCTAACCCTTCTTACTCCGCCTTTCTCATTTCTTCCCATGAAAACCATAATAAAGGCTCTTGTCATTTCCCCCGGCTCCCTCTGCCTCCTGATGGACCCAGGTGCATCCCCACGTGGCCTGCGTGGCACAGCGTGCTTCCTCCCCTTGGAAACTGTGAATGACAAACTATCCTTTCAATGGCAATCATTTTCTGATCTGTTGGCCTCACCATACCTGGATAATTATAAAACCTACATTTGAAAGCAGTTACATAAAATACGTTTCCAGTCTCAAGTGTGAGGCCACCTATGCTAATTCACTTAAGAAACACCCTGAAAGAAGTTCCTCCTTTCCCGTAAATTCTGACAATTGGTCAAATAACTATTATCGAAAGAATGTGATGCAGTATTAATTAAACAAACAGAAAGAAGTCATGACCAAGCTTTACTTAATATGGATTATATCTCTGAAATCTTAAAAAATCCTATGAATTATTGCATTATCCTCAATGAACTGAAGTTCAAAGATATTAATAGAAAGTATTTTTTCCAGGTCACAGAGGCACATACATAAAATAGGTAAGATTCAAACCCAAACTCTTCTGTCGTTACTTTGAATCCTGCCTCATTCACACTCCCTCCGTCATAGTCTTCCAAATCTTTCAATATCTTTTTCAAAGTTCTACTGTATAACATCACCACTTCCTTCATACTTTAAAGAAAAAATATAGCAGTTTCATCAGACAGGGATGAATGATTTCACGGTACAATAGCTGAGATGGATCCAGATATTTCAACAATAACATACCTTGGAGAAATGAATACAGAGCCTTGGGAAGATATTACCCAAAGACACAGAAGGATCTAGAAATTGAGTATGTTTATAATATGCTGTCTGATCTTTAATGGATAAGAACTTTTATAAACCTTTTCTTTCCAAACAATCCTCATTCTTCAGCCATGAGTCCCCAGGGCTGGCTATGAAGAAGAGAGGAAGGAAAAAATACCAGGCAATTTTGAAAGACTGCAAGCTAAGAAGGAATAATTCAATTCAACACCGTAAACATAAGTAAACATACAAAAGAATATATATTAAAATTGCTATCAAATGTCACGAAGCAGCAAAATATACTGTAAAGATGTTAAGACCTCTGTGGTCAGTATTGATCACAGCTGTTGCAGGGGGAACACTTCAAGAGAAATAATTGAAAAATTAGCACAATATTGAACAAAATATAGCTCATGAGTCTTCTATAGCATGGGTTCCTACTGTTAATACTTTAAGTAAGACAGAGAGAGTTGGGAAAGACAAAAGGGAGAAAAACAGTGAAGTGAATTGAATGGCTTGGAAATTTTAAAAAAGCGATAGAAGAGTTAGATTGTGAGTGTGGAGAAGACGCTGGAAAAAGGGGCTCGAGTGCAACCAGCAGGGCGTTGCAGGCGTGATTTGCGGCTGGTGTCTGGCAGCCGTCAGGAATTTCCATGGAGGGTAGGTAAAAAGAAACAGCTTGCATGGCCAGACCCCAGCTGGGTATCAGGAAGAATTTCCTGACTGTAAATGTCCTCTGGTTTACGGGACCAAAAGGAGGGTTCCGGGATGTGCTTATCTTAGGAATATTTTTCAGCCTCAAGTAAGACGCTGTTTGGGTGGTTTTCTGCAGCCCTGGGATGAACTGGATGACCTCCTCAGAGTCCCCGGTCTCATTGCCAAGAGGCACGCCGTACACTGCCACCTTCAGTGTCCTTGCCAGCAGCTGACTCCCAGCCCGGGGGCTGCAGAGCTTTCCCCACAGAAAGGAACAACCAAGCCTTTCACTCTCTGTTGCTCACTTGGACCCATCCTTAGGTACATCTGTGGTTTTTCAGCTCTTCAGCACTTAGGCTCTTTCCTTCTGAGCCAAGGGCCTTCTGGGAACAATGTAGCATCTGTGTGCTGACAGTAACAGCCTGTGGGCCAGAGACACTCGGCCAAACTCTCCCTCCACCCCACATGAGCTGGATTGCACACCTCACCTGCAGCCATCCGGGCTCAGCGGCCCCGGCCCGCCCCGCCCCAGCACCAGGAGCCCCTCTGCTCCCACTCATTCCCCAACCTTTTACCTAGTTTGCTTCCTGGCTCCTTTCTCACATTTGTACCAATCCTCATGCAGGATGGTCTCTGCCCACCACCCATCCCACCCACAGGGAGAACAATAACACATTAGTGGCTATGGCCCGACACTAAATGGTGGGCACTGAAGGGTGAGGAACATGCTGCTTCACTTGGCAGCTGTGTATTTACAAAAGGTTTGGCCTGCAAAGAGATGCCAGTCTTTTCCTATAACATTATTGCCTTTTATTTATTATGCGGTTGTGGATTCACATGGGGAGCTGGAAATGCTAAACAAGCATAGAGTTTTTACATGGTCTGTTTCTGCAGACTCAGAGACCTGGAGACATCATTTAACTTCTGGCAAAAAGACAATCTCAGAAAGGTGTTTAAAACCATCCTTTCGTTCTTGGCCCTGAGTCAGAAAGGAACATGTGCTTATGAAGGAAGGTAGAGTTTCACCCCTTGGGTAACCCTCAAGGAGCAGAAACTAAGTCGTGTGCAGTGTACACATCCAGTGTTAAATGACCCACCAGGACGATCTCTCTGCGGATGCCTCTCCTTCTCAGAGCAGTATTTCTCTGAGAACCTCGATCTAGTGGTATTATAGGTGGTCCTACACAGTATGAATGCATAATAGGAACTTGGGTGGGTAGTGAGAGAGTATAGGAAATTTCAAAGAAAGGAGAGTAAATGAGATTTTAAGGAACAAAATGGAGCTCTGTGTGTGTGTATGTGTGTGTGTGGTTAGCAGACCTGGCCATCCTGTTGCTCAGCGTCTCTGAGGTTTGAGTTGCCCCCTTTGATTCAGCATAAAGAAGATACTTGGCAGTATGCACACATATTGGGGAAATCAGAGTTCCACCTTTGGAGTCTTTCCTTCTGATTCATGATTTTCTCTCTGAAAAACATTATAACACTGATTGAGATTTGGAGTTCACTCTTGTTTTTAAGCTCTGAGATTAGTAAACTGAGCTGTTCGATTGTTCCTGGAAGTCCTAAATCCATCTTCAATTTTTATCTCAACTAACTCTTTTATATGGAATTTGATTCATTTCCTATTCATAACTTAAGAAAATGGTGAAATTCAAAATTCAGCTTCTTTGAATCTGCAAGACCTTTCCAAAAATGCTTTCCTCATTCTATTCTCATGACTATATCCTAAAAAACATCCTCACTCTGACCATGATATCCTCATATACCTTTACTCTTAATCAAATCTAGTACTGCAGAAAGAATTCTTTTTTCAAATTTAATTTTTTTGTTTTTATTATTATTTTAAATCGACACCTAATAATTGTACATATTTATGGGGCACAATGTGATGTTTACAACATGTAATGATCAAATTGGGATAATTAGCATATCTATCACCTCAAACATTTATCATTTCTTTGTGTTGGGAACACTCAAAATCAGCTCTTCTAACTGAAAATATGCAATAGACTGTTAATAATTATAGTCACCCTGCAGTACTACAGAACACTAGAATAAATTCCTCTTAACTAGTTGTACTGTTGTGTCTGTTAACAAACATTTGGCCATCCCCATGCACCTAGATCCCAAAGAACTCTTATTTAAAAGGACATAAAAGAGATGCAGTAAGAAAGAAAACTCAACTTGCTTTGTTTGTAGTCTCACACTTACCAACAATTTCCCTTGGAGGAATCCATCACAAAAGTTTTGCACGCTCTCTACTGAAACTTCTGCTATGGGCAGCGTGTCCCACTCCTCATCCACGGTCTGGTAAATTGCCAAAGCTGGCAGTTGAGACTTGTTTAGTTTGAAAAATGATATCACCTTCCCATTTTCCCGCAGACTACTGTCCACCAGAATAAACAGAATCTGCAGTTGGAGAAGTTCAAAAGAAAGAGATCTAGCTGAGGTCCTGGGGATAAAGAGACATCTTGTAATTGTTACAGTTTACACTGATTGAATTTTTGATCTGCGCTACACAATTTAAATCTTGACTGAGTTAAAACGGATTTCCTATTATTTTGTGTCACTTTGGTATTTTACTCCTTTGATGAGATTTATTTAATTTTTGGTGCTTAGAATCAGAAGAGACTTTAGTGATTATATAAGGGAGAAAGTATTGCCTAATGGTTAAAAGCAGAGAACAACTTCTACATTCTGCCTCTGGTGCTTTCTGGCTGTGTAACTTTGGGCACGTTATCCACCCTCTTTGAGACTCAGTTTTCTCATTGGCAAAAACGGGGTTTTGCTGGGTGAGATTAAACAAAATGATGCATTTAATATTTTTAGGATAGTTTTTGTCATATAGTAAGTACTTGACAAGTATTAACTATTTTATATTATTAAGTCAAACCTTTTACCCAAAGTGCAAATCTTCTTTTTAATATATTCTGATCATAGGCTATCGACATTTAGTAACACTGAATACTTCCAGCATCAGGGAACCAATCATCAGAACAGCAGCTGATTTTATTACCGGACAATTCTCATCATTAGAAAGGTCTCTAGTTCTACATAGTAGATGAGTTTTACTGTCTCAGTGATATCAAGCAGAACTTCACAAAGGAGGAAAGAGGAAGAAATAAATATTCATTGGATATTTTGTAGGCACCAGGTACTTGATAGGTGTTTTATATGGAAAATAAGCCTTGAGGCCTAAAACTCTGAGAGATTATGGCAAGGAGTAAACAAATTGTGACTAATGGGTGATTTTGTTTTCAGTATCTTTGTGTCTCTATTTTCTCTCCACCAATCAATGCAGAAAAAAACAAAAACACAAACTTAATCACTATGGGAAGATATGATAATACAGGCCTTTAATTTACAAAATAGGACATTCTTAATTTCAAATAATGCGATTTATTATGTCCCAGTTCTTGCTTCGTTATCTCTTAACCATACTTGTTTTCCTTATTTATCTCTACTTCCTGACCACATTTTGCTTTTCCTAGTGTCCTGGTGGTGCGTATTCAAAGGGCCATTCCTATTCCCAACTTGCCTTTCCCTGGAAGAGCTGAGCTGCCTTCTGGTATCTGTGCATGCTCTCTTCATACTCTGGGGAGGCCTTGTTCATCAGCAGGAGGAGATGAATCTGAATCGCGCTGTTAAACAGGCCAATCACAGACTGGCAAATTGAAATGAATTAGAGTAGAATGGGAAAAAGAGAGAGAGAGAGAACACATTAGTGACCCTCCAGTGAATAGACAGACCAAAGCATAAATGAGAACTGTCCGCCAGTAACACAAATGGAACCAGCCTCCAAAATGGCTCTCAGTAAGTGTCACCATCTTGTTTTCATGCAACTGTGTGGACCCTTCCTTTGGACACTGAATAGGGCTGCACTGAGTAACAGGACAGTAGTGCAGAAATGATGGAGTGTGACTTCCAAGGTTAAGTGATAAGAGACATTGTGGTCTCTGCTTTGCTCTCTCTTACATCTCTTGCTCCGAGGAAAGCCAGCCCCAGTGTAGGGCGCTCGAGCAGCCCTGTGAAGAGGTGCACATGGCAAGGAACTGGGGCTTCCTACCAACAGCCAGCACTGATGTGTAAGCTGTCTGTGTCATCTGGGCAGCAGATCCCCAGCCCCAGTCAAGCCTTCCAATGACAGCAGCCCTGACCCATGACTGTAACCTCATGAGAGACCCCACATCGGAAGCACCTAGCCTGGCCACTCCAAGTTGGTTTACCCACAGACCACGGAAACTGCACAAGATGATCAATGTTTCTTATTTGAAGATGCTAAATTTTGGATTAATCTGTTATACAGCAATAGACCTATTCATGTCATCACATTTTTTCAATCCCTCTTCATATTGCAAGACTAGTAAAAGACATTTAAAATGTAGCCTTTGACTACATATTAGTAGTTCACTCTTATTCAGTGTTTATTATGTGCAAGGCACTGCTTTCAACTCTTAACATATAATAGCCAATTTAATCCTCAAGGTCCTAGTTTTTCAAATGAGGAAATTGAGGCATTCTCAACGTAACTCTCCCAAAGTCATGTAAATGGTAGATTGGGATTCATACCAGGCAGCCTGGCTCGAGAGTCCATGCCCTTGACCCTGAGGATAGACTCATGCCCAGTGGGTGGCAAAACCCCCAGTGAACAAGTTCAACCCTAAGTGTGGTTGAACCAGGCACCTCAGGTCAGCAAGAAATTGAGCTCTTCGGGAGACTAGAAGCATTGGCCCTTTTTTGCAGATTAGAGATGACAATTCCTCATGGAATTGTCAATGACTTAGGTGAGCAGGGCAGCCAAGAGCCAGAGTGAGGAGAGGGGAGAGAGAGTGAGACTATGGCCCTGGTTCCCTTCATTTTACTGTCCTGAAACGGTGCTGCAAGTCTATTTTAAAGAAATCCCATTCCTTTCCACCTCTCCTTCTAAATACAGGAAGCATTACTGTGAAACTGGTGAGTACATGGGAAGACAGAATATAGAGGATGAGCAAACCATTGGGCAGAGTCCCCGGAAGGCAGGAAAAGGGCAGCCAGGTGGGATTATTCCTGAAGCTAGAGATTCTCCAGCTCTATCAGCTGCAGGGGCCAATAAGTAGACAAGGAGGGTCCAATGGGTTCTTTCCTAGAGATTTCTCCCTGGAGTTTAAAGCCAGGTCCTAGATTTTACTTCGGGAGATCAGATGACAAGCAATGTCACTCTGGTTTTACTAGATTCTGCTGCTTGAGTTTAGAGCGTGCATCTACTCTCCTAATGCAGAGATAGAAGAATTAAGAAATACAAACTAAGGAGTTAAAAGGTACAGTTGTCTTAGCAGGAGGGATTGGCTATAGCAGAAGTGATTAGTTTAACCCTAACAGAAGCAGCCTGATTTTTCACCTTGAAGCCATCTATTACGTGTGTGTATTAAAAGTGCATGGTAGGCCAAGTTTATGGCTCTGATTTTCTGCCCAGTTGCTACTGGTGCAAACCTCTGCACCAGCAGCAGTTAAGAAATAGCTATAGTAGAATGGGCAGCTCTCCAAATGAGAAAAATACTACTTTTGGGAAATAAAAAAGTAATAATAAATACTGAACATGCTTCTCTAAAGAAATTCTTACCTAATTTCCTCTTGATGTCATCTGCCTTCACTGATAATGTGGAATTTAAAAAAGATATGTCATTGTTCTGTAAGATGAGAGATGAACCAGGCATAAGAGCCCAGGCAGGCGGTCCTTGCCCCTGCCTTAGCTAGCCTGCAGAGTGCCAGGTCACCTGAGCCACAGCCCAGGGACCATAAGATCATTTTTTTCTGGTCCCGCATGCACTTGTGGTAGATGCATAGACACAATGACCAAATGACAATGGTCTAGGAGAAGAATGCCTTCTTGGTTATTACTTCCAACACCCCACAGGAATATGTGTTTGGAATCTTAGCAAAAGTGGAAATAGAGTCACCAACTCCACAGAGATAAAGATGTGTGAGAGATGGACAGGAATTTAGTTCATAGGAAAAAGGATGTTTCTATTGAAGGCAGCGTGGGGTAATAGAAAAACCATAGGATTCAATCACACAGACCAGCATGACAGTGCATAGGCTGTCTCTGAAGCTCAAATTACTAGCCATATGGCCTTGAGGAAGTTATTTAACCTTTCTGAACTCCCATTTCTTCTACTGTGAAATGGAAATAAACAATATGAGTGAATCAATCATGAGTTACTTTTTTTCTGCCTTAAATTATGCCTTTTCTATCTATTCATCATGTGACCTTGAATAATGTCACTTGGATCTTGACTGTTCTCTTCTATAAAATGGGCAGAAAACTTTCCTCTCTTCTATCTAAAAAAAAAAAAAATCAGTATGAGGATTAAATGAGAATATGAGTGTGAAAAGGCTTTGTAAATTTTAAAAAATCATAACATGCATGTAAAGTGCTGTTACTGGAGAATGCACAGCATTTCTGAGCTGATGTAGATCACTAGAAATTAATACTCCATCATTCTTTAATCAATGCCAGGGAAAATAAAGGGCAGTACTGTACATACAAGATAACTCGATAAACTGTAGAGTGTTAGAAGGCCAGCAGATGACCAAGGCAGGTGGACCACTACCCTTATCTGGATCGCATACAGCATGCAACACCAGAGGACGATACACCTAGAGAGAAAGCTGAGGCACAGTGAGGCTGGGGTGTAGCCATGTGCTAATCAAAGCATGGTTTTCAGGTGGCGCCAGAGCAGGAACTGTTTGTTATTGGTCCACAAGGATGTTATACAGAAAATAGAAATATGTATTTAGAAACTTTTATAGAAATTTTACATTGCCATGACATCCAAATATGTGATTGGTGGGCTTCCTTTAAAAAATTTCATTTGTCTAGTAATTTATTTTTATTGTATTTTACAAAAGTATGGATCACCAATGGTTTGGGGAAAAACGGACCTTAAATATTGATTGCCATCTAGTTTGAGAACCATGATCTACAGAGTTGCCTGGTTGGAGTTGCCTTCACTGAGCACTGTCAGGCAGCACAATTCAGAAGTTTTCCAATCAGTCACCATAACTTTGCATTCTGATTCTCTCTCTTACTAGTAGTGTGATAGGTCACTTAACTTGTCTGACTCCGTTTCCTTGTTTAATAGGGATAAGTCCATCAATCTTAAAGGCTCATAGTAAGGTTAGTAATATAGACACACACCAGGTATTCAATTATTGGCAGTTACTATCATTATCATTCAAAGGATGAGAACTCTGGGAGGAGAGGATCTCAGTATGAAGACAAGTACCCTTCCTGACTCAAGGACTTAAGGGGCTGGCGACGGGGACTATCGTTTACCAGAGGGTTGTACTCTGTCACCAAGTAGAGGCTGTTGATCTCAATGAAACGGCTTAATTTGGTGGCATCGAGGCTTTCAATATCTTCACTGTCTAAATCCAGTCGTTCATTATCCACCTGGGTAACACAAAAAAGGATAAACTTATCACTGTTCTGTCTTTTCTCAATCATTCATAAACATTTTCAGACCATCACGTGACAAGCACTGAATAAAGCCTGGAAGTCAGCCAGGTAAATAAAAAGTGTTCCCTGCCCTTGAGGGACACTCTGTCTTGTAAGATACAGAGAAGTGAAGGTAAACATCCCACAGAGTGTGGCAGGTGTCATCACAGGGGAATCCCAGGCCCGTGTGTCACCTAAGGAAGAGCAGAATAGCTTGCAGGAAGGGGCTACTCCTGAAAAGTGGCCAAGACTTGATTAGATAAATAGGATGGGGAGGGAGCTTTAAACAGGCAACAATATTTGCAAAAGGCAAAAGATGTGAGAGATCATGTTCTGGAAGCTGCAGCTACGTCACCATGACTACAGCAGAGGTGACATGGTGGAGAGACGAGGCTGGCAGGGTAAGCAGGAGTAGACTTCTGCGGGGCCTTGAATTGAAGGTGAATGGATGAAACTCTAATCCCAAGGCAAGGGGAGCCACTTGCTAGGTCAGATTCGTGTTTTATTGATGTGCCCTTTTAATGTGAAATAAAACACACGTATTGAGGAAAGTATAAAACAGAAAATGTAAAATTCAGTATTAGTGCAGAGTAAACTGTAGAACTACCATACAGGTAAAGAAATAGAATGTTGCTAGAACCCCCAAAGCCCTGTGCTCCCTTCTAATCAATAATCCATCCTTTTTTTTTTGCCAAAAATAATCATTATGCTGACTTTTACAGTGACCATTTTCATCCCTTCCTTTATAGCTTTACTGGTTAAAGATGCTTCTCCCAATGCTATAGTTTAGTTTTATCTTATTTTTTTAACATTGCATAAATGTAAACAAACAATATTTTTGTCTATACCTCATTTATTTGGCTTCACATTTTGTTTATGAGTCATTGATATTATTGCATGTAGCTGTAATGTGATCATTTTCCTTGCTGTATAATATTCCATTGTCAGAATAAACACAACTTATTTATTCATTTTACTATTGATGAACATTTTGGCTGTTTCTAGCTCCCAGTTTTTAAAACAATGCTGCAATGAACACTGTTGTTCATGTCTCTTGGTACATATATGCTTCTGTACCTATTGAGCATATACCTCAGATTGGGATTTTTGATTATAGGATATGCACATATTAAACTAGTAGAAAATATCAATCTGTTTCCCCAAGTGGGTAATAATTAAACTTGTCCCAGTACTGTTTGAAAGGTCCCATTGCTTCACATCATTGTCAACACTTGCTATTGTCAGTTTTCCTAATTTTACTAGTTTTGGTGGATATGTGGTAATGTCTCATTGTGGTTTTAAATCCATTTCCCTTATTAACCACTGGTATACCCTCTTTATGAAGCATCTATTCCAGTCACTAGCCTATTTTTCTGTTGAGTTGTCTATCTTTTTCTTCCTGATTTGAAGGTATGTTTACATGTTTTGGACACAAGCCTTTTGTTGGTTCTATTGCATATCTTTTCTTACTGGGGGCTTCCCCTTTAGTGGGTACTGCTCGTGGACAGAAGGTAATTTCAGTGTAGTCAAAGTCATCATCTTTTCTTTTATAGCTAATGTGTGTGTTTTGTTTTCTTTAAAAAATCTTTGACTATACCATGGTCATAATGATATTCTCCTGTATTATCTCCTAGAAACATTATTTTGTCTTTCACAATCAATCTAAAATCCACCTGGAACTCATTTTTCTTACTTCTTAAAATGGCTTCTTAGATCCTTGGTTTTTAACATGACTGTTCTCTAAAATGTACATTAAAGGTTCCCTCTGCCTGGCTGCTTGAACTGGGGAGTGGGTCTTCTGCTCTCAGTGCTCCTGGTTCTCAGGCCTTCAGACCTGGACTGGAATCCACACCTTTGGCCCTTCAGCTCTCAGGCCTTTGAACTACAGCACTTGCTCTCTTGGGACCCCAGCTTGCAGACAGTAGAGTGTGGGAATTCTTGGCTTCCATAATTGTGTGAGCCAATACATTATAATAAACCTCTCTCTCTATTAATACATGAATATAATATTTGCTATATAATATATACAATCTTTATTGCATAACCTATTATATTTAATCATATTATTATAATATATTATGTATAACTTTTGTTATATGTTACATATATAACATCTATCTATTTATCTATCTATCTCCTATTTGTTCTGTTCCTCTGGAAAACGTTAATACATTCTACCTTTTGGCTATTGCAAATAATGCTGCTATGCTGTTGTTTTTACTGCTGTTATTGTTATTGACAAATTGATACATGAAAACTCTTAATGTTTGGGTTTTTTCCTATTTTATTTTATTTCACTTTTAATCTACTGTTCAGATTTATCAAATTCTAACATTATGCCTTGTTTCAATTTTTTTAGTTTTATTTTTAATTTGCGTCAGTTTTTAATTTTGCTAATTGTACATATTTATAAGGTACAGTGTGCTGTTTCCATGTATGCATATACTGCTTAATGATCGAATCAGGATATTTAGCCCATTCATCGCCCCAAACATTTATCATTTCTTTGTAGTAAGAACATTTAAAATCCTCTCTTCCAGGTATTTTGAAATATACAGTATAGTATTGTTAACTACAGTCACCCTACTGTGTGCGCTAGGACACCAGAACTCGTTCTTCCTATCTAACTGTAACTTTGCATCTGCTGACCATCCTCTCTTCTCTCCTAGGCCCCCTCCCCAGCCTTTGGCAACCACTGTTCTACTACGTATGAGTGAGATCATGCAGTATTTGTCTTTCCATGCCTAGGGCTTATTTTACTTAACACAATGTCCTCCAGGTCTATCCATGTTGCCACGAATAATAGAATTTCATTCATTTTTATGGCTGAATAGTATATTATGAATATTCTATTATGTAGATGTACCACATTTTCTTTATCATCCATTGGTAAACACTTAAGCTGATTCCCTATCTTGGCTACTGTGAATAGTGCTGCAGTGAACATGGGGGTGGAGATACCTCTTCCACCTACTACCGATTTTATCTCATTTGGATGTATACTCAGTAGCAGCATGGCCAAATCATTTGACAGTCTTTAAAAAATTTTTTTAAGAACCTCCATACTGTTTTACGTATTGGCTGTACTAATTTACATTCCCACCTACAGTGCGTGAGCATTTCCCTGTCTCCACATCCACACCAGCATTTGTGATTTTCTGTTTTTTTGATAAAAGCCATTCTAATTGGGGTGAGGGTATATCTTACTGTGAATTTTCATTAGTTTTCTATTAAAAAATAGAAATACAAAAAAAGTTTAATAGAAACAAATGGAGCTAGCACTCCCTGATTCCAGCCCCCTCCCTTCTCGGGGGAAGCCCCTAGCATGAATTAAGGGACGTTCCGTGTTTTTATGGATCCAAAATACTGTATCCTATTATTTGACTAATTTCAAATTTTCATGTAAGTGGCCAAAAATACATTAAAATCTGTGCATTTCTCCTTTAGAAGGCTGTAAATGTATTATAAATATGATACATAGTATTTTTATTATTCAGTTCAACATGTTTTCTAATTTCTGTTCTTATTTCTTCTCCAACTTATTGGTTATTTAGAAGTGCATTTCTTAATTTTAAAATGGAATATTTTCTGATTATATTCTTATTGATTTTTAGCTTAATTTTTATGTTTTATTTATATCATTTGTGTCCTTAAAATTCTGTACATTCCACAGTTTTTGAGTACAGTATTCTGCATATGTCTTTCGGGTCACTTGGTTAATTTCATAGTTCACATTTTCTATGTTCTTATTGGTTTTTGTTTTTTTACTAGTTTATTTTATTTAAAAAGGAGCATTAACAGCTACTTGGGAGGCAGAGGTGGGAGGATTGCTTGAGGCCAGGAGTTTGAGACCAGTCTGGGCAACATAGCAAGAACCTGTCTCAAAAGAAAGAAAGAAAGAAAAGGAAGGAAGGAAGGAAGGAAGGAAGGAAGGAAGGAAGGAAGGAAGGAAGGAAGGAAGGAAGGAAGGTTAAAGTCTTCCACTCAGATGTGGCTTTAACCATTTTTTTCTTGAAATTCTGTCAGTTTTTGCTTATATATTCTTAGGACATGTATTAGATGAAGGCAAATTTAGAATTGTTAAATCATTGTGGCAAATTGAAACTTTTATCAGTATGCAATGTTATTCTTTATCCCTAAGGGTGTTTGTCGTCTAAAAGTCTACTTTGTCTAATATTAATGTGTTCATACCAGCTTTCTTTTGGAAGTGTAGGCATGATGTATCTCCGTCTAGTAGTTTACTGTATCCATACGTGTCCTTGTGTTTTAAAATGATATGTTTGTTGTAAAAAGCACGTACTTGTATTTTTAAATCCAGACTGCTGATCTTTGTCTCTTAGTTGGATTATTTTTATGTAACGAAATTACTAATATATTTAATTATGCATTTTCCATTGTTTCTGCCCATTCCAAATTCCATTTTCCTTCATTTCTGGCCTACTTTTAGATTGGTTGGGCACTTTTTATTATTTCTTCCTTCACTTTATTGGCTTAGAAGTTACATAGTCTTTAATTATTCCCTCAGGGATTACCAGAATACATTATACAACATGAATTTTTTACTTATGAGAATCTCATATTAATTGGCAATTTTATCCTCTTCTTGGACAATGCACACGTTAGAATATTCTAATACAGTTTGTCTCCTTCTAATTCCATTCTCTGGCCTCACACTCAAGACTTATAGGATTATTGTATTTTTAATTCTAGATCTCACAAGCCTTTATTATTGTTATGTAGTCAATATGCACTTATATTTATGCACATATTTAGATTTTATCTTCACTTCATTCCATCCTGCATTTTTGAGCTTCTATCTGGGTTTTTTTCCCCCCTCTGCCTAGAGCACACCTTTTAGTATAATATTTCCTTTAGTATGAGTTAGATCTGTTGGTGACAAATTCTCTCAGTTTGGTTGTTTAGCATATATTTATTTCACCTTTATTTTTGAAGACTGTTTTTGCTGGGGCTAGAATTCCAAGGGAGCAGTTATTTTCTTTCAATATTTGCAAGATATGATGCTTTGTGTTCTGCGTTCCACTATATTGAGTAGTTAGCTCTGAACCTTACTGTTGTTGTCCCTTTGAGATTACTTTGAGGACAATCTGTCTCTTTTCTCTCACTTTTAAAATATTTTCTTTTTTTGAGTTTTAGATATTTTACTATGGCATATCTAAGGGTGGATTATACACGTTATACATATATACAAAATTGTGTGTGTGTGTGTGTGTGTGTGTGTGTGTGTGTGTGTGTGTGTAGATGATCATCTTGATCCAATTTCAGGGAAGGGGATGATTTGCATTTATGCACAACCCTCGTGAGGGCTTCATCCTGTTTTTAGGTATAGCTTATTAGGATTCAAAGTAGGTGCAAAAGGTGTTATACTGGATTTACCTCCTACTTCCCGTTGTAAGGCTTGGACTTCAACATTTGGTTTTCTGGCTCTTTGAGAATCTCAAAATGCTGATTAACTTATCAGCCTCTTGGCAGCTTCTTCCAGATTGCCAAAAGCCCCCCAGGTGAAAAGCAGTCCCCAATGTGGGGTTCATATTTTTAAGTTTTTATCTTCTTCTAGATCTTGGTCTAGATATTTTTTCCTCCCTTGATGGCTCTGTTATGCCTCCAGGCATGTGTGTGCATGCACACACACACACACACACACACACACACACACACACACACACACACACAGAAACGTGTGTGTGTTTTAAGCCTGCTTTTAAAAAATAGTCTTTGGTAGAAGGGATTGTCTAGCTACCTGATCCATTATTTCAGATTTGTATTTTAGAACAACCTTTCCACCATACTCAGATATATGAAAAGATAGGGGGACTTCATTCTTCTAGACATTGTTCTCAGTTTCCCGTTCCCCTTGCCCAACCTACTCATGCCCATAGAGACACAAGATAATGCTTCCATCATCCATAGTAGCTATGCCTACAGAAAAAATTATCTGTGCCAGCTCCTGAACAATTTTGTCCATGTCCTAAAATAGCTGGGGTCACTTTTGAGATCCTTGAGCCACTAACCCTTGGACATCCCCTTAATTAACCCACTTCGCCTACATCTGCTAATATTGGTCCTACCTAATCAGATCTTGGCTGGGATCAGAACCACCCTTTTATCCTCAAGATGCTTCCTCCCAGGCTACCCAGGAAAATCAGGAGTAGATCTAATTTTAGTTTATGTAGGAGGGGGTTCAGGCAAAGGGAAATTAAAATCACTAAACAGTAAGGATCCAAGATTGCTCATTATTGTCATCCCCATGGTGATGCCTATTAACTAGTGTTCACTTGTTTTATTCAAGACAGTCTCCCATTGGGTTAATTAAAGGCAAGATGAACCTCTGAGAAGCTCACTGCACTCCTTATGGTTACTTTTATTAATTCTGAATATATCTAGTCATTCTCTCATAATCCATTTGTTTAATAAATTATTTGTTGAGTGCCTGCTATATGCATTGAGGCACAGAAGTGCTGCTATTCCTCAGATGGCAATTTAAGCACTCTTTATTTTAGGAATGTTTTGCACAATTTAAATAAATGCTGAGGTACAGAAAATGTTTGTATTTCTAAAAAGGAATTTTGAGAAAAAAAAGTATCAAAACCACAGGATAAAAAATGTGAACTTCTTTTGTATATTTCTTTTAAAATTCACAAAGTTTTGGGTAGAAAGCTTGGGAAAGAATATAGAAGCAGGAGAAAAGGTCTTAGGTGGAGTCCTTGCCCACCCTTCTACCCCTCCCTCCTGTCACCTGGTGCAAATCAATAAAAGTAGAGAAATAAAATGAACACACAACAAAACTGACATTTGCCGCTCATCTGATCCCTTACTGCTGCTCAAGACCTGGCTTGCCAGCTGGCAGGTAAATGTCATACTTAAGGCTTTGCTGTTGCAACCACCAAAATCATCACTATTATAATCATAATTGGGGCCCTTTTAGCATTTGATATGTCTAACTGCTTCCTGACTATTTTTCTAGGAACTTGGAGGTCTGGTGCCTGTGCCGCCGCTGACATGGCTGTGCTGCGGGCCAGGGTCCCCTCCCTCTCTGCGCTCTTTTCCAGGCAGTCCCTCACATTCCCAGAACAGGGGGAACAGGAAACGCCAGTTACTCCAGGTGTTTCTGGACTTTTGCAGTATATTGGAAGCAGAGGATGTTAAGTGGCGATAACATTCTCTAAGAAGCAAAAGAGTTTTAATAAAAACCACCCTTCTGCAGTCTCTCCAATTGGTTCTTCTTTTAACAAAAACATGCCTGATTATTTCATTATTTCTTAAACTAATAAACTCTGGCACATTCATGTGTAGGGTTCCTGGAAGCAACATTTGAACAGGAAATCTCCCTTCTGTAAAGAGAAGTATTTGTATAACGCACTGGAAAGAAAATTCGACCTTGGAACCAAGAGTTGGAAAAACTTTATAAAATATCTTTTTCCAGTTTTTGGAAAGAGTTTTACATAAGATATCGTATTATTTTTCTCCCCAAGTAAAGAAGCACCAGAAGAAAAACAGAAAGAGCAAACTAGAAGGGTTGCCACCTGAAAATATAATTTTGAGGTTCCCCAAGAATATGTGAAGTAGATTATTTTGTTTTAGGCACTATACCATACGAAGAGATTTAATTACTCATTTTCTCTTTATTAGTATGTCAACCATAATATTCCTTTGAATTCATATGGATTTCTCTAACAACCCAGCTTTTCAGAAAATGTATTAAAAATGGTCTTAGCTTACCCCACAGTTACAGTATTGTCTTACATAAATGTCTTGGATGGCACTGGGAAATGATTTGTTAAACAAAAGCCCTCATGTCCCTGAGTTTGTTTTTGTAAGCTAGTTAGCTTACCATATATTTGGTAAATATATACTTTAGAAGAAATGTTTAATAATTTGACATATGCTTCTTCCACTTCTTATCAGTTTATTCTTGTGCACTAGCTCCTCCTGATTCTCTTGGTCTGGCAAGGTGCATTTCTTGTAACAGGCACCCGGCAAATGACTACAAGGAGTGAAGAATGACCCCACTGTGTTTCCGTTGCTATCCTAGTGGGTCGAAGTTAGGTTAATTATATTTCTTAAAATAAAAGTGACTGAGAAAAATCCAAAGCAGGGTAAACATTCAAATAATATCTCAAATTCCATTTTAGGACGGGCGCATGGTTTATTTAACCTGGGAATTACACTTCTGTTAGGACAACAAAAGAGAGTCCCATTGGAGGATGTGGAGGGTCTCTCTGCTTTTATACTCACAAGAGATAGGCCATGTCCTCAAACAGCCAAGTTGTTATATGCAACTTATTACTATTCCATGAATTATACCTAAATTCTTCCTGATCACATGTAGACAGTAGTTTGCACTATTTTTGGAGAATGATGTGTTGCATAAATACAGCATTTGCTCGCGTTTTATTGCTCCAACGTTGCAAGCATCCACTAATATCAGCTCATTATTATTTTTTCACTTAATCGTTATCTCAGCTTGTCTCTAAATATTTTCTTAATGCTGTAAGTCTAAATTCTGAAATTTTTTTACCAAAATATATAGTGACTAGATTAAATCTTGAGCAATAATCCTGGGGTTTGATTAAGTGGTGCCAGGGGATAGAGAAACAGTTTAGGAGAAAGTGGTTAGAATGAAGGACATTAGACTAGATGGAATCTAGTGTAAAAACAAAGGTTTCCTTCAAGTTAAGTGCGTTGGAGAGCCACAATACTATTGCAGAAAGGGTCGAATTTGGGATCAGCAATACTGGGTAGGAATCAGACATCCGTCACTTCATAGTTGTGAAACTTTGGACATCTGAATTCATCTCATATAACTTTAATTTCCTTATTGAAAATGTACGGATAATAATAATTATCATTTCATCAGATTGTTTCCAGAATTAAATGGTAGAACATTGTAAGAGTGCCTATGTTAAATTAGGCACTAAAAGCAAATAAGCAAGCAAACAAACAGAACAAACTATAAATCTAGGAAGAAAAAAGGTACAAGAAAATTTGCAATAGGTTGTCGTTTCCTAATGTAAAATAGAATAGTCTTAGTTGAGGTTCCCTTTATTCCAAACTCCTGAATAATAATCCTATTAAAATATGTACTAAACTTTTGAAAGTATAAACTGAGAAAAAAATGTTTATCTGAAAGTTGGCGTGACATAAATTGAGTCTCTTCCAGACTTGCCAATGAAACAGGGCAGGAACCGGTGTGTTTGTTTTTTGGTACGGCACATAAATAGTCTTGTCCAGAGAGGTCCCAAAAGTTCACTTAGAGTAGGTCTGTTACTAGTGGTGAACAGGAAACAGATGCTAAAGGAAAGTGAAAAACCCTGAGAAGTTGCCAACAAGGCTTTAAAAAGAGTAACTTGCAAGCAAAGCTAATGCTCCCATTAAAAGTTGTGCCCGTAGAGACGTTGGCAGCAACAGCACTTATTTTTCTTCCCCATGTTTATATCTTGGTATTGAAGGGTTTCTACCACTGATTCAACTGCAAAGTGAAAGGCATTTGCTTAACCTTCCACACTTTTCTTACCAAAGCTTTTTACAGAAGAGCTTTATTTAACCCTATTTCCCAACGGGGGAAATGCGAACCAGCAACTATTGGGCAGGTGGGGAAGGGATTGCTAAAGGATACTCATGCACCCTCAGACGCACTTTTGGAGGTGAGCTCAGTGTGCAGTTGCCCAAATACTTTCTGACTAACTTCATGGTGACATGAAGACATATTATAGACCTTTGGAATACAAAGACGAATAAGTCATGGCTCCTGACCTTGAATTGATCATGGTCTAATAGGGTTGTGGGACAGACATATAAATATATGATATAAACTATAAAGCTGTAAATGAAAATAGAGATACGAAAGTACAGTTAGAGGAACACTTAGGCCAATTTGGGGATTCCAGGGAGACTTTCTGAAGGATGAGATTCTTGAACTGATTCACTGGAGTGTGAGGCGGAGTTAGCTGGGTGAGGCTAGGTGGAAGGGTGCCTTGGAACGGGGGTCGGGGGGTGGCATTCTAGGAGAGGAAGTTGCCCGGGTGAAATCATGGAACTAGATGATCATAATGTATCTAGTTTGCTCATGAGAAGGTAAAGCCCAGGGTCAAAACCTGCTGAAAAAATAACTAGAGAAGGCAGGGAGTGGCCAGGTCGTAAAAGCCTATTTGTAACATTAAATATCTTCTTTTTGATCTTGTAAGGAATGAGAAATATTGAAGAGCTTTTCAGAGAGGAGTGTCGTGGTGAAATTTCCATATTACATACATCATCGTGATACCAGTCTAGAAACTGGATATGAAGTTGTAAATGGAGATCAGTTAAGAAGCTATTGAAATTGCTTATGCTGATGATGCCAAGAGCTGACGTGAGGATTGGAGTAGAAAGAGTGGAAGCAAATATAGATTCGAGGTACGAGGTACAATTGGCAAAAATTAAACACTGAACAAACATAGCCATTTAATAATATAATGCTTTAGATGTTTAGATGGAGGAAAATGATTTAGCTGGTGCAGACAATAAATTCATTTTTGAACATGTTAAGAGGATAGTGCTTATGAGGGTATAAAAATTGTTGTATCCAGCGAGCATTTGAATCACAAGAGAAGTCCAGGCTGGAAATAGAGTATTCCAAATGCTCAGTAAATACATAATAATGAAATAGGTGAAAGAATTATATTGCTTAAGGAGAAAATATACATTCATTCACTGATTCATTCATATATTCATTTTCAACACATACTTAATGAGCACCTGCTATGTGGCAGGCACTGTCCCAGGCTCTGTGAATACAGTGGTGAACAGATAGTCTCTGCCTTCACAGAGCATGGATTCTATAACATAGATCAGGAGGAGTATTGGCTTGGGCAATAGTGTAGATATAGGAAGAGAAGGTCTCAAGGAGACTAGGAAAGCAAGAGGTGGACCAGGAGAAGTAGGCTCCTAGAATTCAAGGAAAGAGAGAATATTAAAGAGAAAGTAGTAGTCAGCAAGTCAAATATGGCAGAAATGTTGAGTAAAATAAGACCTAAAAAGTGTTCATTGGGTTTGGCAATATAGCAGCCATGCTGACCTGGATAAACGTAGTTATAACGGAGTGATGGGACATAAACTAGGTAACAGTGTCCAGCTTAAAGAAAGCCAGAGACACAGTATAAAATACACTTAAAAGAAGTTTGAATGATAAGTGGAAGAGCAAAAAGGATGGAAATAGAGGAGGCAGGACATTCAGTCTAAAAATCTTGAAAACTTTATCTTTTGCCCCAATTTCTGATTTCTACTGTAGTCTTGACATCTTCACCTTGATATTCCACTAGCAAGTAAAACTCAACAACCCACGAAATCATCAGAAATTCCTATTTCTGCACATGCCCTCACTGTTCCTATATAGCCTAGCTTTAAACGTGGCCTCCTTTCCATAATTTTGTTATCTAATCATTGTAGGATCTGCCTCTTCTTTAATTTCTCTTGCTACCTATCTGCTATAGACCCTTAATGTATCTCACGTGGGCTATTTTATCAGCCCGGCAAAAGTTCCCTCTTCTTTTGTCTTTTTACCTAACAATCCATCATACCCCCTGTTGCCAAAATACTCTTGCTAAAACACATTCCTGCTCATGTCACTCCCCTGATTTAAAGGCTTTAGTGGCTTTTCAGTGACAACCAAATTAGGTACAAACCCATTAAGCTGGTATTCTAATTTCTCCACAATATGACTTCAATGACGTTTTCCTGTCTTATACTTATTTCCCCTCAACACGTACACTGGGATCCAGTCAGATTGGCCTGTTCATCATTTCCCAAGTTCAATTTTCCCCCCTTGGCCATGAATTCTCCTTTACATTGTCCAAATTGTATCTGTTTTTTAAATCCCAGTTCTGTTGACTTCTTCATTTTTTTTTTTTTCAGAATTCCCACACTGCTTTTATCCTTGAACCCTTGTAACACTTTAACCACAGTAATGCTCTTTGTATTATAGATACTTGTATATTTCTACTATACTTTAAGATCTATGAGAATGGAGAATATATTTAACATGTTTTCTTTATTTTCAGTATCTTGGGCACAAGGAGATGTTTAAACAAATGTTTGGTAAACATAAGTGAACTCCCAAAGATATAAAAAATTTTTGAGCTCAAAATCATGTAACGATGATATGGTCTAACTATTTTTTAGATGAAAGAATTGAAGCTAAAATATGTCAGGTGACTTGCCCAAAGGCACATGACTGGTGAGGGCAACAGCAGTACCACAAAGGCCCTTCCCTGACTCTCAGTCCAGTTCTTTTTCCATTTCATTACAGCACCTGTTTGGGAAGCTTGAGCTGAGTCATCATCCTTGTCAACAATGTCCCTGAGTTTGGCACCGTTGTTAGTGTCAAAGACATTGAGTCCTTTCCAGTCTCACAAGTTTATGAGTCCACAGCCTAAAGGAAACCTAGCAGGAGGCTAGAGCTGCCCATCCAACTTACAAGACGGAAGAGGGAGATGCTGCTCCCAGTGATGTTGTAGTGGGTCAGAACCTCAGAGTCAGTGCTGATTCCAAATGACACGTCTGGAAATTGCTGCACCACGCTACGGAATATGGATACTACTGGTATCTCTAAATCCTAAAAACAAGAGGAAAAAACACCACAGATGATATTTTGGAGGAAGGAAACATAGAATAGGGAAGAGAAATATAGTTACTCATATCAGAAATTATAGACTTGATTTAGGGCTCCATGAAAGATCATTTACCTCTAAGAATGCAGGCTAGATTTGTAGTGGCATTCTTGAATTTTCCAGGCTGTGTGAATTAATGGGTAATTACCAAAATTGTGGCTAAGCCTGGGACTTTCATCTGGCCTTATCATAGAGCACGAAATTTCCTAGTAGCTGAGAAAGGCCTCAAAATCATAGAGACCTATGGAATTGGGCTGTACTGTCATTGATATAGCAGAAGAGGCAACTGTTTTGGGAACAATTTGTGGAGGAATAAAAAAATGCAAAAATTAAGAAATAGGTGCTGTTGAAAGGGCCAAAAAAGAAAAAAAAAAGAAGAATAAAAGAAATTAGAATAGAAGCTTAGAAGTTTTATTAACAAAGGTTTGTGCAGGATGTGGAAGAACAGTCCATTTCCTGTCACTGCAGATAAACCTGAGCTTTGCACAGGTTCACGCATCCAATTCTGCAGCCCAGACCTGCAAGAGGCAGCAGGGAGGCCACTTCTGAGTGATGATTCCAGTCCTTCCCTAGAGACTGGCAGCATTTTCCCTGCTGCCACAGTACCTTTGCACACTGCAGTTCTAGTCAGTAAACGGGAATGGTATACATATACCATATTTTATTAATCTGCTCATGTATCGATGGGCATTTGGGCACTTGTATACCATGGAGTACTACTCAGCCGTAAAAAAAAAAATGGTGATCTAATACCCCTTGCATTAACCTGGATGGAACTGGAAACGATTCTTCTAAGTAAAGTAT
Organism: Indri indri; assembly: GCA_004363605.1. Taxonomy (NCBI): domain Eukaryota; kingdom Metazoa; phylum Chordata; class Mammalia; order Primates; family Indriidae; genus Indri; species Indri indri. The sequence continues at coordinate 52,821 of RJWJ010003590.1, forward strand.
CACAAGAATGGAAAAAAAAGATACTACATGTGCTCACCATTAAATTGGAACTAATCAGTCAACACTCATGTTGATTAGAAATCAAGCAGGAGGGAGGGGGAAGGAGGGGATGGGTAAATTCACACCTAACGGGTACAATGCACACTACCTGGGGGATGGGCACACTGGTAACTTTGACGCAAACGGTACAAAATCAATTTATGTAACCAAAATGTTTGTATCCCTGTAATATCCTGAAATAAAAATAAATAAATAAATAAACGGGAATGAACACATTCTTCCCTGCATCTCCCTGGACAGAAGGAGGAGGGGAGAAAAGAAGGTGGCTAGCCTTGTATCTGGGGCCAAGCACGGGGAGTGGGAACCTTGCTCTTCTGAAGGGGTGTGTGGAGTTCATTAGAGGCTACAAACAACTATTAATTGAGGTTTCCTCTCTTTCAGTCTGGTCCTTCAAATGGAATTGCTCAGGGATGAAATGACGGCATCTGGTGGCTGTTCAAGTTATTGCACACTCCTCCAGTTCCGCCCTCTTGCCCCTCCCTGTCTTTCTGAGGGTGGCTGTTTTTGTCTACGGCTAAGATTTCTCATCACTGAAAAATGTGCTCCCTGTCTTCTTCCTCCACTTGCATCTCCTTGCAGCTATTTCCAGCTGTGTACACAGAATCCACAGGGTGACCGTAAGTGGGAATTAATGGATGGAAACAGACAAGAAGGTCTGCCTTGAGAGAGTAGGGTCTTGATCAGCTGTGAGAAGTGCCAGATGCTGCCAGCAGAGAAAGATGAAAATGCTGGAATGGTGCCCTCCCATTTATGACTGCCTTTATTAGCCAGGCAGCCAATCTGAAATATGGAGGTTAACACCTTCAATGTACAAAATGTCGTCCTTTTCCAACATTTTAGAGAAGGCAAAGAAAAAGAAGAATGATTCTACCAATTTGGGGAAAGGGTTTAGACAGAGGTAAACTATTAACCGATGCCAAGAGTCTTTGGCATACCATTAAAAAAGGCGTTGCTGGTTGATGAAATTTGGTGTTTCTCTGGCCCCTGCTTATTCTTAGAGTGCTATGACAGTACAGAGTAAGGGCATTTAGGACAATGGGAGGGTTTGATGGAGACATTCTTCCTGCAGCCTTAAGCTCCAAAACATCTGTAGATGAGGAGATCCAGCCAGCAGACCCAGAGCTCTCGGAGCAAGTATGAGAAAGGCATAGAGACTGGGAACGGGTTGAATTTTAGAGGTCTCAACGGACAAGTTGAAAGCAGACCCTGTGCCCTGCCCCCCTGCTTCTAATCCAGTGTCATCTGGTCTAGCAGGTGCTGTCATGGCTCCCTCGAGGTAGAACATTTCTGGTTCTTGGGGAAATAGCAAGTGGAACATCTGGACTAACCTGGAAGAAGCCTAGGACAGCCACCTCAGCAGCAGCGATGAATTCCACAGCAGCTGGGACATCTGTGAGCCATGTGGGTTCCTGGGTAGCGCCAGGACCATCTAGACAGAGAGAGAATGACAGAGAGAAAGAGAGAGAGAGAGGGAGTAGGTGTCGGGGTATTGAGGGGAGAAGAAGCAGCTCTAAAACAATGAAGGCATCTATACCTTTTCTCTCCATACCAAGGGCAAGGAGATCACAATTTCTAGGAGTGCTGCTATCATTCTAAGGCATTATTTTTTTGCTAACATATGGAGGGTGACCCTACTTATGGTCTCTCTCTGAAAGATACCGCCAGACTTCCCTTCTGTCCACTACACAACACGCATCTTACCCAGCATTTCCTGGGAAGGTTTCTAGGTTTGGAAACTAAGTACCCACAGGTACTATCATGTTCTCTTCCCTTCTCCTAACAACACTTTCACCATCTGGTCACCCAAGTGCGTTTTTCTTTTACCTGAGGATTTCTCAACTTCTGCATCAACTTCTGGCACCAGCTCACACGTGAGAAGAAGTAGGAGAAACAGGCATCTAAACTGGGAGGCTTCCATTGTTCCTCTCCTGCTCCTGCTCCGACCCCGAACTTCGTGTTTTGGGGTGCTGATTCAGGAAAGCCCACTTGGTAGCTAATCGGCTGTGGGCTTATTAGTGCTCTGGGAACTTTGCAGCTGGCTCTAGGGGAACCTTCAACGTCTGAGATAAAAGACCAAGTTTAGAGACAGGGCCTCAGAACACAACCAACCAGAAGGAAGTCAGGTTGGTTTATTTGAATAAAAAAATTAAATATTCTGTGCCAGGTATTGACCTAAGTGCTAGGGATACAAAGATAATTGTGCTCTGATCGGGCATCTGGCAGCTTAGATTGTTAACAGGAGAGATGAACAAATAAAAAGATCATTTAAATAAAGATGGAAAGTGATAAGAAGTAGAAAAATTCACAGGGGCTGCAAGAGTACAGACTGAGGGTATCTAGGGCAATGCAGGGCCCCGTGAAGGTGTTTCTCCTGCAGAGGACACGCAAGCAGAGTGCTGAGTGAATCAGAATCTGCCAGGCAACAGAAGGTACAAAGGGAGTTCCTTGCAAAGAGCCAAAGCACAGAGATGCAAATGTAATGTGTGTGAAAGAATTATTAGTAATTGAGCATTAAGAAAAGTAATGGAATGGTAAACGTGGGCCGAAAGGCATGCTGGGGCCAGCTCCCGGAGGGCCTTATGCAGTAAGCCAAGTGTAGGGGCTTCAACTTTATTCTGTAGGTGTTGTAAACCCACTGAAAGGTCTTAAGCAGGAGAAAGAGACAATATTTGATTTGGCCAAGTCATGTGGGAAACCCAAGATGAGATTTCCATGGGCACTGGGATCTAGAAGTCTCAAGCTTAGGATAAGCTTCCATGTGAGAATATTATAAGAGAAATTACTAATACATTTAGATTTTCCATTGTCTGTATCCTGAATGCTCATTGCCCATTGCAGCGTATCAGAGGGAGCAATGTGCTCCCAGTGATGTAAATACCCCCTCTAGGGTGTTCCCTCCCCCACCTCCCACCCTTGGAGGGCACTCACAAATGTGAACCATCCAGTTGCCATGTTTGTTCAAAGGAAGAAAACAGAAAAACGAGGGTCTCAGAACAAACAGTCATTTTATTCATACTCTCTAGCATTGTTTACAGCATCTCCCACAAAAGAAGAACCCTAACTGGCAGGGGATGTGACGAGGGAGTCGTTGGGCCAGCAGCAACCACCGAGGAATCCAGGGATGGGAATGAGTGCGGGAACCAAGGCAGAAGGACAGTTAGCGATGGTTTGCGTGCTTCCTGGCCTGTAGGTGCCGGAATGGAAATGATGGAGGGAAACATGAAAGGACTGCGTATTGAGATGGAGAATGGAAGATCTGGCCTGGATGGAGGATCTCAGCGACAGGTCAGATGAAGGCCCGGTTTTAAGCCCCCGTGTGTTGGGAAGCACTGTGACAGACAGAGCGGGATAAGATGCATCGATGAGGGCCGTGTGGGAGAGGGACCCAGCCATGGACGGGGAGGAGGGACAGGGTGATGAACACGGCCATGGGGATTCCTCCAGGTGGCAAGGTGGGGAAGGGGCTGGGGAGATGCACTCATTCTGTCCACTCCTTCTTAATGGACAGGTTCCAATCCCAGGTGAGGTGGTCGTTCTTATCGTCGTCTGTGAAGAAGGACTTGTTGTGGTACGTGCCTCGGGCCAGCACGCCCTTGGGAGCCTCCTCGATGGGAGTGAGGAACTCATACTCCTCCGGCCGAGGCCCGTAGCTGCCAACCATAAATGTTGCTTTGTCCACTAGGAAGAGGAAAAAGTTCATTAGGGTAAGAGTCTGACAGAGGAAAACACACTGCAAACTGGAGAATTTGGAGTTTCCAAGCCTGGCTAAACATCAGAGTTACCTGGGACATCTGGTTTTGTTTTTTTTTTTAAACATTTTTTAAAAATTGAAATGTCTTTTAATAATGCAGTTTCCTTTGCCCCACTCCCAAAGGCTAGGGTTCCGTAACCCACTGTGGATCCTAAGAATCGGTGTTTTCATAAAACAACACAGCTGACTCTGGGTTTCAAGAAAGTTGGGGAATCAGTGCCCTAAATCAATGGAGACACTTTTTTGGTGAGGGAAAGATAAAGCAGATTGTACTATTAAAAAAAAGCAAAACCAAACAAGTTGAGACCTGAGTTCTTGTCTCAGCCCTGCAACTACCTAAGTCACATAACATTTTTGAGCCTACGTTTCTTTTTCTAGAAAATGGACTTCTACGTACAAATTGTCACTGTATGAACATATCAGTTGTGGGAGATTAGGTAACAGAAGATGATCAGAATGAGCAGAATTCCTGGCTAGAATACTTGGATGGAAAGGGAAAATCAGTAAGTTGGGTTAAAAAAGTGAAGGACTGAGACAAATGGTGAAGATAGCTAACCAAATTTATTTATAGGTGAAGAAATGGGATATAATGAAAAGGTGGGGATTGAAAAGTGTTAATAACATTAGGCAGATAGACGAGCAGCATATAGTTAGCTGGTAACTGCTGTTAGTAAGTTCGAAGGAACAGCTGCAGACATGTCATTGTTCTTTTGCCTAAGACAGGCAATACAGATTTTATGCCCAAAGGAAAACAGGAAATTGAACTATTTTTTCATGAGACTAGGTATTGGAAAGGCCAATCAATATCTTTCAGGTCAACGTTCTCTGGGATTTGAGCAATTGATTGGTTCTGCATGTCATTCAGATTTATCAGACAATTTCTCCCTAATCTTATGTTTATTAATTTGGTAGAACCTACCTGTGCTTTGCTGTTTCCCACCTCTGGGAAGAGAAGAGAGCACCTCAGGTGAAAAGAAACTATGAAGGTCTTTCTATCACCTTCCGCCTCTCATTTCTCTCTGCCCTTATTAGCTAAGGAAACTGAAACTAGTTTCCCAAGGCATGTTGAGAACTGCAGATTAGGTAATGTCATACTATTTGTTTCAATTAGACAGCTTTTCTCAATCCTAGAAAGGGTATTTTTCTCTATTTCTTTGTTAGCAAACCGAGCACTCCCCCTGTTCAATGCCACCGCCCCAACTCCCACCCCTGACACTCATACCAGTGGGCAAGTCTTTCTCGTCCTGGATTTATTGACACTTGGGTTTTACACCCATGAACTGATTTTTCACTTTTGAGAGTATTTTTATGCACTTTATATCATTCAAACTTATCTTGGTTACTCTACCCTTTATGAGTTAAAAAGCTGAATTCTAGAAGCTGATTGCTGAAGGTTAGTGGCTGACCCAGTCTCAGCTAGGTCTTCTGAACGTTGGCCTCGCTATTAATGTCTAGGCCAGAGGGGTATGTGTGCCTGTCCACAGCTTTTATCGATTCCCATGAGTCTACGACTCACAATTATTAATGACCAGACGTTTCAGTATCAGTGAGAAGCAGTCTGGGACAGTGTGAAGTGTGGGGTCACTTACCTTTCACCCCAGTCCGGTAGGTGTGCTGAACATATTTCAGGCCTGACACAATATCCTTGTTCACCTGTAGGTGGGAAGGATCCAAGAAATTCAGATTAAAGAGGGTCTTTCATTTTTCCTCATCTTTCATGCTGATCCTACCTAGCTGAATCTTCTCTGAGAATGAAAAGACTGAAGACTTAGTTTGGAATAAGTGTTCCTACATTCATTTAGCATGGTCATGATGCAGAAATTGGAGAGAGGAGACCACAGTGTTGTCAATCTTGTTTTAATTAGTGAATACTGTGGCTTTTATTGTTTATGGGCAGGAGGTGGCTCATTAAAATCTCCTGTCAATATTCTTCACGGTATTTCTCCTTCCTCAATGGTCCAAAGAATGGCCTGGACCTCCCCCTCCCTGATACTAGTGGCCAGGAAACCATCCTTGTCTTAGAAAAGGTTATAAAGATACCAATGGAAAATATTTTGTAAATATCCAAAAACCATAATGTCAGAAATGATCCACCTAGCACATGGAAAACAAACAAGAAGGAGAAAAGCCATAATGGAAAATCTGGTCTAGAAGATGGTTGTGCCTACAGTGCAGCTGAGAGTGGAGTCTAGAGGTGAAATGGGTGGCACAAAAACATCCTTCATAATTGGTGAAATCCACTTGCATCTGGCAAGCATTTCGGACATCTGTCATTTTCAGGCGTTGTCTGAAATCTTGCTATTTCCCCAATCCTGTCAAAGAAAATTCACTAAAGCAGAATGGAACTATAGACAGTCCAAGCACTTTGTTTTTCCATGATTCATTTTACCTGGGACTGACCTGGGTTGTCTGTTAATTTTATACAGTGGTCATGTCTATATAAACAAATTGAAGTGGACATTGGATCATTAGCTGGAGTGCTTGGTTAACTGTTCAGCAATATGAAGAATGGAAGCATCTTCAAATAATTTTCCCCCCAAAATAATTATGTCTCCCTTGTTGTGTTGGCCACAGTAGTTAAATCAATTAACCTGTGCTATCTCTTGTTTCGGTGGCAGTAAGGTAGCAGAACAGTGAACACTGTCAGCTTAGATTCTGAACTGTCACTCAGGAAATCTGTAGAATAAACCTACCAAAAGCAGGCAGAATGAAAAGAGCTTTATTGAAGAGATGACAAAATGAAGCCCAAACTTTCTAATGACTTTATATCCCTGATGTAGCTCATAGGAATGGGGAAAATGAATACATCTTGCTAGATGTACCTAATCTTGTCCCTTGGACCAAGTGGCAGATGTGACCTGGTGGGAAAAAGATCTAAGAAGAAAAATGGCAGTGGAATAGCAATAAGAACTTCAACACAAAGAGTTGCTGTTTTACCACTGCTCCACAGAGGGTCGCTACATTTGGGATGGGTAAAAGAAAGTACGACTATTCATAGTCTCATCTTCTTCTGCCTGCAACCCCTCCCCAGTGTGTCTCCCATGCCAGGAGGAAGAAGCCTCAGAGACATGAGTAAGAGTGAGGACCTGTGGAAGTCAGAGATACTACATTTCCTTGGGAGGCAGAAGAAAAGGCAGGGGGGAACTAAACGAACCATCCTAGGCAAGGTTTTTAGAAAATGCTGTAGAGTTTGGGAGGAGAAAGAGAAGAACATTGAGAGCAACTAACAGAGATAAGGAAAGAGGGTTTTAGGATGTGGTGTTACGCATGCAAACTTTCTTGGGCATTTTTCAAGAGATGTTAGTAAGAATTTAAATTGCTTTTCAATTACTTTTTGACTCTGTTGTTTCTTCTAACTGTAGTTCCATGCTGGGACAGGCCACAAGGTGGTTCAGCTTTACATGCATAACACAGAGAGTGGTCAAACCACTGAAGTGGATGGGTCTTGGCAGCCCCTCCCTGTCCCCCCTCAGCATCACCCTAATGTGTAACCCAGACCCCCCAGAGCCACACCACTGCATTCCTCCCCGGCCTCCCCACCCACAGCAGAAGCCCACACCCCAGAGCTTTCCTTCTCATCTCATTCACATCAAAATTTACGTGTCACGTGTCACTTGATAAAAACTGGCTTGCTAAATTGAAAACTAATGCAGTAGCATCAATAACTAAAAATTGAACTGATATGGAACCCATTCTAGGCATACTGAGATACAGTGCCTTACCAAACCTCAGGTGTTTCAGTAATAAATGACAGGAAACAAGTAAGTGAACCATAGCTCAGTGCCTACTATAGAGAAGGTGTCAGCAAATATTGCAGAATAAAATTATTTTGAGGCATATTTCTATGTGGTGAGTGATTGTCCATTGACCCTGAATCATATCCTGCACCTAGGGGAAAGAAGGTCCCAGTGTGCAAATAGAGAAAACAGATGGAGTCTTCCTTGGTGGAGCCCAGGCCCTGGAGAATGAGGCTGAGAGGGAATGAGGAGCGGCCAAGACAAACACAAACCATTAAGTGCAAACAGTGCATTTCTGAATTATTTGTTTTCAAAGTCAAGGTTACTTTTCTTGTGATTTTGGCTATTCATTGGGATATATGGCTATTCATTAGATGTTGATTTGTTCCTTATTTAGTTTTGCTCTTACCTGGTCACTTGCTCCACAACTATAATTATAATTTCCAGTTAACTTAGCAAAGACCACACTCCCTGGATTCATACAGCCATTGAGCAGTTAGAGCTGAGGCCCTGTCTGTCCTATTTTTCTATTAGTTGACTCATTCATTTGTTCACTTCTCAATATATATTCAATAAATATCTACCATATACAAAGTTTTGTGTGAAGTATTGGAAAGAAGGGATATATAATTTTACTCTACCTCGAGGTGCTTATGTTGTATAAAGTAGGATTGACACAGATGGTATGATACAAAACAGTGTGTGCCTCATGGCTATATTAGGAATTCATAGAGAGAGGGATCCCATGGGCTTAAGTGACAATGGACAGTTTCAAGTCCTGGCTGTGAAAAGGCACAAAGCAAGAGCAGGTCTCAACAGGTAGAGCTGAGAGTCGGGAATAGGACGTTCAACACCCAGGTACGTATGGGTGGAGGTCGGGGGTGGGGGGAGAAACAAAAAGTATGCCAACATGATAATGCAAGAAATTTAGTCACTGATTATAGGAAAGATTTAAACTTTATAAAAAAACACACAGGGCAAGGTACTTACTTTGAAGTTAATTTTGACTCTATATTCAGCACCTTCCTTAAGCACGAAGGTTTCTCTTTTGAGGGCTGCCACATCCCCTGTAGATGAGGATTTAGAAAGAGTTTATCCTTCTCAGAAACAGATACACAAATTCATGAATGAAGTTTAAGCTCCATAGCCATTTGCTGGGGCCATCAGAAGATAATGGTCCACAGGGCCCTCAATTCAAAGAGTATTTGAGATAAGTCCCTGTATACATACTTGTAATGCCTGAACACTTGCAGCTCAGTTACAGAAGAAATGTGATAGAGTTTCCCTGCCCCCAAGTTTCATGACAATGCTAAAAATATACAAAGCATTACCAGTAATGAATTATGAAGATAAATCTTTTCTTTATCAATACTAAAAACAAGTTTTAACTAACCATTCTAGAGGAAAGTCTAAATTATATTTTTAATTCTATTGAAAATGATACTACATATAAGTGGTCAAATCAAGAGGTAATTAAAGGATATGCTCCTACCCCTCAAATAAAGAGTTATGAGAAAATTATTATACAGGAGTGTCATCTACTTGTTTCTATGGATTTGGTAATGTTTGTGGCATTTTCTAGCTTTTACGAATTTTCTTGTTTTTGTTCCTTTTTATCAGTCTAAATAAGCATTCACTTTTGTACTTACTTTTCTATTTGCATTTATAATTTCATACCATTTTTCTTAGGGAAGCTCACTGAAGTTATAAAAACTTTAGTTTCTATAAAACTGGGATCTGTGCCCACTATCACCACTCCTATTCAATGCAGTGCTGGAAGTCCTAGCCAGGGCAATCAGGCAAGAGAAGAATATTAACAGTATCCAAATCAGGAAAGAGGAGGTCAAATTATCACTCTTTGCTGGTGATGTGATCTTATATCTAGAAAACCTAGAAGATTCCACCAAGAGTCTCCTGGAATTGATAAATAAACTCAGCAAAGTCTCAGGATATAAAATCAATGTACATAAATCAGTAGCATTCCTATATACTAATAATAGTCAAGTCAAGAGGCAAATCAAAGACTCAATACCATTCACAATAGCTACAAAGAAAATAAAATACCTAGGAAAATACTAAACCAAGCAGGTGAAAGATCTCTACAAGAAGAACTATGAAACTCTGAGGAAAGAAATCACAGAGGGTACAAACAAATGAAAAAACATTCTCATGCTCATGCTCATGGATACGTAGAATAAACATTGTTAAAATGTCCATACCAGTCAAAGTGATTTACAAATTCAATGCAATCCCCATCAAGTTACTGAAGTCATACTTCACAGATCTAGAAAAAATAATTCTACACTTCATTTGGAACCAGAAAAAAAGCTACATAGCCAAAGTGATCTTAAGCAAAAAGAATAAATCTGGAGGCATCACATTACCAGACTTCACACTATACTCTAAGGCTATAATAACCAAAACAGAATGGTGTAGGCACAAAAATAGAGACTTAGACCAATGGAACAGAACAGAGAACCCAGATAGAAAACTATCTATCTACAACCAACTGATCTTTGACAAAGCAGACCACAACATACACTGGGGGAACAAAAGCATTTTTCAATAAATGGTACTGGGAAAATTGGATAGCCACAGGCAGAAGAATGAAACAGGACTCCTATGTTGCACAAAAATTAATTCAAGATGGATGAAAGATTTAGATCTAAGGCATGAAACCATAAGAATTCTAGAAGAAAATGTAGGAAAAACACTTCTAGATTTTGGCCTAGGGAAAGAATTTATGAAGAAGGTCCCAGTGGCAATTACGGCAACAACAAAAATTAGTAAATGGGATTTTATTAAACTAAAAAGCTTCTGCACAGCTAAGAAAACAATGAACAGAGCAAACAGACAACCTACAGAATGGGAGAAAATATTTGCAAGCTACACATCTGATAAAGGGCTAATAACAAGAATTTACAAAGAACACAAGCAAACTAGCAGGAAAAAAAAACAAACAACCCTATTAAAAAGTGGGCAAAAGATATGAACAGAAGCTTCACAAAAGAAGAAAGACAAATGGGCAATAAACATATGAAAAAATGTTCAACATCACTAATCATCAGGGAAATGCAAATTAAAACCACAACAAGATATCACCTTACCCCAATTAGAATGGCATTTATTTAAAAATCCAAAAACAATAGATACTGGTGTGGATGCAGAGAGAAAGGAGCACTTATACACTGATGGTGGGACTGCAAATTAGTACAACCTCTATGGAAAACAGCATGGAGATTCCTCAAAGAACTAAAATTAGACCTACCATTTGATCCAGTAATCCAACTACTGGGTATTTACCCAAAGGAAAAGAAGTCATTTTTATCAAAAAGACACCTGCATTCAAATGTTTACTGCAGCACAACTCCCAGTTGCAAAGATGTAGAATCAACCCAAGTGCCCAACAATTCATGAGTGGATTAACAAAATGTGATATATGTACACCATGGAGTACTACTCAGCCATAAAAAAATGGATTAATACTTTTTGCCACAATCTGGATGGAACTGGAGACTATTCTCCTAAGTGAAGTATCTCAAGAATGGAAAAACAAACACCAATGTGCTCACTATTAAATTGAAACTAACCAATGAGCACAAAAGTACACAGAAGGAAGTAAAATTCAGTGGAAAGCAACCAGCTGGGAGTGGGGAGGAGAGGAGAGGAATAAACCAACCTAATGGGTACTATGAACACTATTTGGGTGACAAGCACACCTATAGCCAGGACTCAAACATTACAAAAAGGATCCATGTAATCTAAATTTGTACCCCCTTAGTATTTTGAAATTAAAAAAACACTGGGTTCTGCCCCTAATTCCTGCACCCTGGTGAGGGGGGTAATCATCCTCTGTTCTTTTCTCAGTGTGATCCCATATAATTTGATATGCAGGGGTGTGTGCGTGTGTGTGTGTGTCTGCTCTAATGATTTCAGTTGAACAGGAAGTGTGTCTTTGCAGCCTCTGACTTCCTCCCTCTGACAAAAAAGCCCATATAAGGTAAAGAGTGGATACATCCCTAAGAGGGGAACTACCTCTCTGCTAAGCCTGCTGTTCTAGACTCGCGCTTTGCTGTGTCTCACAAAAGTCCAATTCTTGAATTTGGTAACTTGTTTTTTTTTTCACCTGCCTTTGATGTCCTCACTGTTCTGGCTTGGTGTTCCTTTCCTCAGTCCTCTCAGATGCCATTTCCCCACTGTCCCCAATTTCCCAGCGTCTCCCCATCTCCTCAGGACTCAAATCTCAGCAAAGGGCTTGACCTTAGTCACAGTAAGGTGAAAGAAAATGACATCTTACTTTGTATGCCTTTAGAAGGGAAGTTGTTTATTTAATAAGAATGAAAGCTTTAAGCTAAAACAGCGAATATACAGCAGTGGAATTTCTAACATTATTCAGAATTGCTTCTTGCTTTCAGGTAAGTCTTACAGCTGCTATAAGATCAATATTTTTTTTAATGTTTAGACTATGTAAAGATTATAACTCCAGAGGCACATAGCTTGTTTCTCCATATTTCTATCAGCAGTATTTTTTTACATGGATAGTAATTTCCTTACTATCGAGGAGATAAAAATCTGAAGTAAATATGATTTAAATAAATATATCAAGTGTGTATGCCTGCACCCTCTCCAATTAAATAGAGACAGAGCATGGACTTTTCATTAAACATGGTAAATACCATGCAGTCTAAGAGCAATGATTTGTAAACTGATCCCAGCATGTATACCTCTGGGATTTCCTTTTGCTGGGACAGGAGGCAGAAACCAAGTTTCTCTGTGATACCGCAGGTCTCTCTGAACAGTACAGATACGTCCACTCACCAGTAAGGTCCATGGTGATTGGTCCTGGGGCACTCTCGCAAACCAGGGTAAGCCGGGTGACAGTGACATTGGGTATTGTTGGGTCTGCAGGATTCAAAAGAAAATGTAAGCATGGGGAAGAGATATGTGTGTGTAGTGGGTGTGTGCATTCCAAGCGGGAGAGAGAGAATATAAAAAGAAAAGTGATCTCTCTATGTGGAGTAGAAATAGAAATGGAAGTGGCACCTTCACCACGCTCAGTCTTCATGGCCTTATAAATGACAGTGACACTATTTCTGCTTCAGGCACTTGTGTTGCCACCATAATTATCAACATCCAGCATGTCCTGAGTGGCTATGCTAGCAAGGGACTCTGTTAGTTGGGCACTGCTCATTCATATCTTTGGGCTATGTCTTGCTCTGTCATTGTGCATATGGAAGAGTTGAATGGTTAGGTAAGGGCTGAGAAAGAGAAAGAAAAAGGGAAGAGAGAAAGTATGGGAGCTCGTGGACGAGGGGACTACCATTTGTAGTGGTAGCCTGGAATTCTTCCTAAATCCTGCCTATGTGATATTATTGCCTATCTCAGTGCCAACTTGCATCTTATCTCCAAAGCAGGCTTAGCGATAGAGTCCATAACTTTATGCAGCACATATAAAGTGTGCCTCACCCACGTAGCCCTGGAGGCAGTCGGTCCTCCTCCCTGTGCCCCTGCTCCTGAGTGGCTGCAGTGGCTGCCTTCTCAGGGACCCTCCACCTACTCCATCCCCGCACACACCTGCTACCACGGGGCCATCTCCCAGCAGCGTTTTCTTGTACTTGGTTAGACTTTCGTCGTCTTTGTCCATCTCCTGCAGTTCTTTCAGGGACTTCTGAGGTGGAGGCTTGTAATTGAGCTTGCCGTCCAGGTCATCCTCATCCTCCTCCAGGTGTGGCTCAGGAGCCTTTTCAGTCATTTTGATCTATTTCAGAAAGGGGAGAGGGGCAGCTGATTAGCCAAAGTCAGTGGATATGCGTGCAAAGCTCTCACCATGCGCAATCCCAGTAACTATGGCTTAAAGAGGCAGGCAGAGTACGTGCCGAAGGAATGGTTGACTTCTTCGATTCGTTGAATCTTTCCCTGAACAACTGCAACACCTCAAAGGTGACTCATAAGGAATCGTAGACCTTTATGACAACTGCCGGAGGCATCTGAATGGTTCACACCCAAGACTGCTAATAGCTCCTTGAGCGAGGAAACTAGGTTCAATGTTTCTACTGAATCCCCCATAACACTTGGATAGTTCAGGCATCTGATAAATTTTCATTGATTGATTTATTAAGGTCTATATCTAAAGATATTTTCTTCTTTTGAAATGCTGCTAAATAGCAAAGGACGCTGTACATTCTTTGGGACAAAATTGTAAGTAAAAGTTTGTCCTTAGTACCCTTCCATCCATCTCCCCTTTCTGGGACCCACTTCCCTTCTAGTTTCTCCCTCCCTGCCCCAGGTTTGCAGTGACATTATGCTCTAACCTCCGCCTGCCCCCTCACCCCCCAACACACTCTGGAGTCTTCCTTCTTCTAGTATCATCTACATTTACTGGTTTTGTATTAAAACATTGAGGGGAAGTCTAGTAAAATTATCCACATGTAAGTGTTAATGATTGAATAACAGATATAAAGTGTGCATCATAGGGCATGTATAGTCACAGTTTTTCAGAGCCAAAATGAACATTTGAAGTGATACATTCCAACTCCTCATTTAATCACTGAGAAAACTGAGATCCAGAGGTTAAGAGAATTGCCTAAGTTCACATAGCTGGATGAGATGCAATGTCCTAACTAAGAGGAACAAATCCCTATGGGAAGAATTTCTGGCCTCTGGCTGGCAGCCATGGGAGATAACTGCCAGCGAGATATTTGGACCAGCAGATTATTTTCTTATTCCTCTTGGTTCCACCTCTAGGGTAACTCTCTTCCTTGCCTATAAGTAAAGTCTTCATAGCTTCCAGGTGACACACCTATAAGATAATATCTATCACATCTCATCCTGAGTGACTCTGCAAACCTTTATAAAGTCCTCTGAGACTGAAGATATCTTGGGTCAAAATCAGTTATAGTTTTGAGTTTCCATGTCACTATTCTTGGCAACAGGAAGAAAAATAATTTGGGAGTAAAGCCAAACAAAAGCAATTTTAACAGAACCAAAATACTAAAAAAAAAAAAAAAAAAAAATAGAAATGGTATCCTTTGGCTCATCAATCTTCTTACAGCTAAATAACAAGCCAAACATTGTAAGTGAGCCTTGACCAACTGTGAAAACAGCATTGCAATGCTGAAGTCCACTTCCTGTACAGGAAGGAAACAGGCAGGCCTGTTTCTGCGGCCCCTCTTGCCTCACCTGAAGAACCAGCACCACTCAAAGCTGAGACTCTAAAACACAGCAGAAAAACATAGTGACCAACTCAACTCATATTCCAAACAACACTCAGGGAAAGTGAATGAACTGGCTGGAAAAAAAATGAAGGATGTGGTATGTGGCTGTTGTAGGTTGTGGGTAGTTTAAGGGACAATTGTTAAGGGGCAGATGAGGGACAAACCAGGTAAGATCAACTTGAGACTTGTCTGGTGACCCCAGGAGTCTAACCAGAGCCCAGGTGACCCCAGGAGGGTAAAGGCCACATAACAAACCTTCCGACAGAGCATCGGGAAGACTATCTACAGAGGGGAGCATCCAAGCCCCCATGGGCAGGCCTTTCTGGAAGATATCACTTGGTTCTAACAAGTCACATGCTTAAAGTCCTACCATCAGATGGTGACATTGCACCCAGTCACTAGCTCAAGGTGATTTCAGTACCCTCTGTGGGATTATAATTATGCTGCCTCAAATCTCAATTTTGAAAAAAGAATGACAGAAAGAGAGAGAGAGAAAAGGATGAGAGGGTGGGGGAGAGAGAAAGAGATCTGGTTTAGGACAAGATTTGTCAACTTCTAACTGTGTTGACCATTGGTGATTCCATTTATCTATCATCTAGGTCTTCATCTTCTTATTACTAAATCTGAGATTTATGTCCGTTCTATATGTTTGATTCATTGATAACAGATACAATAATCATTTCATAAAAATGAGCCATAAACTTATTTAAAGACATTGAACAATGGAAGATAATGTTGGGATTACCGTATGAAATTTTGTTACAGTCAAGAGGAGAGAATTCCACACTAAGATCATTCGGTCCAATTGCAGCATGAGAAAAAGAGATATGAGGCCAGATGATCCAAATCTAGCTCACCCTGGAAAGCTGTTAGAAAAAGTAATAACACAGCAAACAAAGGACTGGAAAAACAGTTCTCATGGAAAGCCTTTTAAAGCAAAATTAAGGCCACACTATTTGGTGAGCACCTACTCTTTACAGGACACTGTACGTTAGCACATCCTGATGTTGAAGTTACCTTTCAGAGGGGTGAAGGAGCTGGAAGCTGGGCAATCTCACCATACTAAAAAGGTCCAGCTGGTTTGATTACGGTTCTTAATCTTTTTGGAGATTACAGGACTCTTTAAAAATCTGATAAACATCACGGTCCTTATCCTAATGAAAAAAGGAATAAACCCATGAAATTGTGCATATGATCCAGGGGTTCATAGACCCCTGAAGTCCTTCATACACTTTACTGGAGTCCAACATCTCCAGATTAGGAACTTGACTTTGAAACTGTAACTTCCTGGAAACAGGAAGCAGTGAGTTGAGTGTTACAGAAGAAATTTGCTTCTCCATGAGTCTTGGCCAGATCATTGATACAATTTAGCCTCTGGCTCAGGATCATGTCCATCCACCCAAAACACTGACTATGTAGAGGCAGAAGTTATCAGGTGACCACGAAGCCTTTCAGAGAGGCAGAGGAGCACAAGGCCACAGGGAGCAGTCTATTAGGGGAAGAATCCCGTGGTCAATCTGTTTGGTTTTGGATAATTATCTCTCCACTGAACTAGGCCTCCTCATGCACGGGTTTGGGTTCTGGCTTTCCTACCAACTAGTTGTGACCCCGGAGTGAACGTTTCAACCATGTGGATCTTACTTTTCTCATTTTGGGAGATGAGGGATTAGCACACACCATCTCTAGATGCTTTACTTTTCTAAGGCCTCTACGTATTTCTCCTGACCCACAGTCATGTGTCACCTAAGTTCCCAGACGTCAGTTACCTTACATCACCTCTATGTATGAGAGAATATCTAGCTTTGTTTTATTATTTAAAATTTATGTGAATCCCCAAAAGATACTGCATTTTAAATTTAGTTTAATTTATTTTTTTCCCAGACATAAAATGATTTTTTTCACCCAACAGCTTTTTGCACAATAAAGGATACCGTAATAATAACAGTACATAGTTACTAAACACTTATCAAGGCCCAAAACTTATAAATTTGGGGCTAAGTGCTTTGTGTGCATGATTTCATTCAATCATCACAACATCGTGAAGTAGGCACTATTAATTACATTTTACAAATGCAGAAACTGAATATTTCAGCTATACAAAAATTTAAAATTTCTATTCAAAATATGCCCCTATAGATAGTGAAAAGAGTATTGTTTTGGACTGCAAAAAGGAGATATTTGGAATGCACATATTAACAAGAGATTAATATCCAGAATACATAAATACTTCTACTAGTCAATTTTTAATAATTTTATTGTGTGTGCTTAAAGTATAAAACAGGATGTTTTGATGAACACAGTGAAAATGTTACTATAGTCAAGCAAATTAACATATTCATCAACTCACATATAGTTACCTTTTTGTGGCAAAAGTACCACAGTACAATACTGAGTAATATTGAGTACAGTAATACTGTACTCACATTATTAAGTTTTGTACTGCATTTTCAATTTTACAATTTATCTCTGGGTAACCTCAGATTCTCCCAAAGCTCTAGCCACAAATGGTATATGCAGTTTGACAAAAACTTCTCAAACTATATATGTGTGTATATTTAACCACAAACATTAATTTTCTTTTTTATCCTCCCATTGTATGGATGCTTACTGAAGCAAGAATAGAAATTTTATGAAAATTTTACATACTGTTTTCCAATCCCATCACCTAAAGAATAACTGATTTTATTATCGATAATAATTGTAGTAGTTATTGCATATAGTGCTAAGTGCTTTCTAGAGGCTTATCTCATTTAGTTCTCACAACAACTTACTGGGCATCATCATTCTCTTTTACAGATCAGGAAACTAAAGCACGGGTTAAGCAACTTGCCCAAGAAGACATATCATGGAAGGGGCGGAATTAATGTCTGAGTGCAGGTTGCCTGACTTTTAGGCACTGTACTCTGTTGCTTCCTTGTCGTTATTAAGAAGTTATTATGAAATTAGAGCTTGTTAGTCGTCTTGGGAATCTACTTAGGTGCACAAACAGAGGTAAGCACTTCTCTGCAAGCTCCGCAGGGACTTTAACAAAGCAGGGAAGTGTCAAATAACGGTTTCAGTGCAACCCTGTTCCTGCGTTATCTTGTGCAAGTCACTTAACCTCTCTGGGCCCAGTTTCATCCTCTGCAAAATGAAGTAGTTACATTAGAAGATCATTGAGGCCCCTTCTTAATTCAGTGACTCTACTGCTCCCTAGTTTAAAGAAGCTTGTGGAATGAGAGAGGAAAAGTGGAAGTAAAGGTGGGGTTGGAGGTTCATCAGCATAGAACCTTCTGGTTGGGCTTTTCTCACCTTCCTCAGCTGCTCATCCATTGTTGCCCAAAGAGCAGAGTTGCTTGTTGTTTGTTTATTTCTTTTTAACTTTGGTTCTTTACACAGGAAAAGTCAAATGGAGAATTAACAATTACATATTTAATGAGGTTATTGTGGACTCTACCTGTCAAGCCCCAAAGCACATATATAGCTTTTTCTCACATACTTTTTCAATTTTCTCTATTTTCTGCTTCACAGATGCCTACACAGATTAATCTTCACAGTGGAGCCCTCACACCCCCATCCTTGCTATTCAGCAAAGCATTGCCAAGCATTGGATGTGCTGAGATGGGGACTTAATCTTCTCAGGCTCAATTAAAATGCCAAATTAAATTAGGATGGTTACTCACCGCACACATACATGGCATAGCACAAACCAATGTTTTTGCGTGCAAATCGAGTGAAGTTTCTAAGACATTGAAAGTGAAATACACTTGAGAATTTACACCAATCTCAGGACAGAGCACACTGGTCTTGTTCCTTAATGTAGTTCTAAATGAGTTGAGGGCGAAAAAAGGTGACACTCATGAGTTCAGATGAAACAAATCACCCAGTTAATTCAAAGAAAGGTGATCTTCATGTCTGAGAGAACAATGGGCTTTGAGTCAGATGGGCCTGGGAGTCAAACCTGGCCTCTGCAATTGGCTTATCACAGGACTTACGCAAGTTATTAATCTCACTGAGCCTCAGTTTTACCAACGCTAAAGTGGGCATAATAATCGTTTTTTATGAGGTTGAAGAATTGGAGAAAAATTCTCCAACATTCTGTGACAATTCTAGGACTATACTGGCCAAGAGTAAATGTTCAATAAATATTTGTTCCCTCACTCCTCTCCCACCCCTGCCGTGACGCAGTGTTTTTTTTTTGCACAGCTTCAGAGAAGGTAGGTAACTGCCTCCACACCGGATGCTTTCCCCTGGTTGGGGGCTCATCGTGCCCATTCCTTCCTCCTCAAAAGTAGCTTTTGTTTTGTGGAGAAGTACGGAAGAGATGAGAAGTTCTGGGAATTTTACAGATTGTTTATGAACTGAATCAACCTTAAAATGAGACTCTAACTATTCTATTTCCTTTAAAAACTCCCACATAAACAATTTAATTTTAGATTTTATTTACTGCTCTTTTTCCTCGTTGAAGCCAGAGGTCACTCTGTGAACGATGAGAAATGTCAGTGAACACAGGCACAGCCAATGGAGAGAATTCGAGAGAATTCCTTCTGGCTCTGGAGACAAATACTGTGGGGACTTAACTTGTGTCCCAAAGCTGGCTCTGCTAAATGATGCTGGATTGTGCATCTAGGCACACAGGCCGTGAGTACTGGGTACAAGAGGTAGAGATGCGAGGGGAAGGGGGAGAGAGAGAGGGGAGAGAGAGAGGGCAGAGGAGGAAGGGAAAGAAGAGAGACAGAGACAGACAGAGGAAGTGGCAGTATCACAGGCAGGGCATTTCCATCAGACAAGTCCCTGTAGAGCATCCACATTCTTTGCCACGCCAGCTATCTCTGCTTCCTGCTGACTGGGATCTCTCTGCCTTTCCCCAAATCTACCACCTCAGCCTGGTGAGGAACACTGAAAACTTCAAAACTGGATCAGAACCAAACCCATGCCTGAGTGGAGACTATTTTGCTAGATACAATAAACATTGTAATTGATTCACAGGAGGGTGCAAATTACCAGAAACAGAATTTTTAAATATTTCCTTTTGCAACAGAAACAAAATATGATTTCTTGCCTGTGCATTCGTGGTATTCGCTTCCAATCCCCCACTTTTATGCAAAAGGAGAAAGAACTCAAGGGATCCGATAAGCTTTGCAGAGGGCCTGCCATGTGAATTCACTCTGCTGGGTACTTTCACAAGTATTATTTTAAATAACTCTCAAAGAAAACTGTGCATTGAGGAAGTCATTACCTTCGATAACTCAATATAGTCACAAAAGTTTTAACTTAGCATGAAAAGTTAGAAGTCAAAAGCAATTTTTATGACCAATTGCGCTTAGACTATCAGACCCGTTAAGAAAGCCCAGGTGAATTTTTACCAGCTCAGACTGTGGACACCAGACAGTAAAACAACACAGAGGGATTCCGTAAGTGCTCACTGAATGGATAGATGTTGTTGAAGTTTCAGGAGCACCATGAGACCCATCTCTGCGTATGCCAGTGTAGACCCTAATATAGAGTCCCAGGCAGCGGTAACACTGACCCAGGAATAAGGATATTCAGAATGTGGGATTACAGAAAATTTCTTCCATGAAACATTTCCTAAAATGCTATTCTCAGGGATTGTAGCTATGGATTCTTTTTAGTACCAGTATGTGACTTTAGTCAAATCATTTAACACTTCCTCAGTCTTTTCGGGATTAAAATTTGAAAGTTTTTAACACCAGGCCTGACTCATAGAAGGCACTCGACGAATGTTGGTTCTCTTTTTCTATCTGCATAATTTTTACTCCCCAGGGCTTCTCTCTTCCTGCTAGCTGAAGTTTGCAATATACTGCACTCCCATAAATGGGCTCAAACCCACATCTTTCCCTCGGAATGACTTTGCTGTCTGAGCTTCTGCTGAAAAGAGAAACTTGATGTCGCTCAGAGAATACTTCCCTAGAGACAAACTCATGCTCTCTGAAACACGGAAGCACCAAATTCCAGTCCAGGCCAGGAAAATGCCAGTCGTTTTTTATTCAGCTACAACATGGTTATTCCTGATGTTTTGGATCTGTGAACCTGGATGGAGAATGAACTATTCTTCTCTCAGAATTCCACACATCACACAAAAGAGTAAGATGATCTCGTTACTAAGCTTGTGCTATCTCTGGTTCGGGGAGGGATATATTCTTATGAACTAAAGAAAACAAAGCCAGTGGCAAGATCGATGATGCTGCTGGTGACTGGACCCTTGCTCCTCATCCTCCCCCAGCCAACAGGCCAACATGGACCTCTGGATTTCCCTCGCCTGGTCTTCCTGCAGTGAAGACCCAACACGCCAATGCTGACTTCAGGGCCCTCCGTGTTCGAGCAGTCTGCCCTCCCCCACCTTGAACGAAGAACCGCCTAGGGTTTACCAGACCCACACCACAAGTAACCTCAGGTCTAAAGTTTTAACTACAGACGATGTTTATAAAACATGCCTGCTGGGAAGTCCTCTAAAAGGGAAGAAAATATTTCAGGTCACACCTAAAGCACTTCTCCTAATGGCAGCCAAAATTCAGACCTTGGCATTTTGAAGTTCCACTAACCAAGTGTTCTAACCGGGCCCACTTAGATTTTTCTAGAACCTGTCTCTTTAATAAACTATTTGGCATCTTCCGTGTTTGCTTTTAGTTCCCTCAGATGTAAAGGGCTTTTTTTTTCTTTTTTTGGCAACAACAGCAACAGTCTTTCTGCCCATTTCACTGCAGGAATTGAATACACAGCTTCTGTTAGTGGTAGACATTCTATCAGTGTATGACTGATGAGTAAATAACAATGTGCTCTATCGTACTTCCCCTTGAGCGCTAAGTCCCCTTGTACTCTAAGGGAGGATTTCATTATGCATTTCTCTAATATCCCCAGAAAATTCCTCCGTGGAAAACAGTTTAATATTTGACAGCTTTGAACCATTTATTTTTTTCCTCTTTTCAACCAATCTGTCTACACAGGTTGCTTAAAAACAGGAAACCACATATCTCCACCCCAGCACAACCCACCATCCTCCACCACGGTCCCTATCAGTTTGGATCTACAGTCTCTTCGCTTGTGAGCTTGGCGAGGTGCCTGCTCCTACCTTGTAGGAAACCCCTCCAGGTGCTCCCAGTCAGTGTCCTCAAGCCCTGCTCCAGAACATTCTGGATTTCACCTCCTGGGCTGCAGTCCACCCTCCGCCCTCCCTTCTGCAGCTCTCTCCCCTGAGTCACTGCTACTCTTCCCCGCTCTGACTTCCCCTTCTCTGCAGAACTGTTCCAAGCAGCCTCTTTAGCAGTTTCTTATGACAAAGTTTGTTTTAAAGAGCTGCCCCTCTAAAAAAAATAATAACTGCAGAGAGTGGCAGCCTAGTTCGGAGATTTCCTACTTTGCTCTGTGCCCCCCTGGAGCCTCCCCCGCTTGAGGTATTTGAACTTACATTCAGTGCTTCACGTCTCTGTCCGGGGTGCCTCTGTCTCTCAACTCTGACTTCTGAGTACTGGCAGTTAGAACAGGAAGGAAGTTAGGGAGAAAAAAATGTTTTAAACCTACTTGAAGAGGAAACCCTGGGCTGCCTCAAATCCTGTTCCTTTGCACTGCCTGCCTCTCGATCAGCCAACTTGAGCAGCAGTCTTGTCAATTAATGGCGCAAGTCGGAGCATGGCAGCCCATGTGACGTGGAGATGCAGGAACGTGCACGCAAGAGTGAGGAGCCTATAGCCATGGGTATTATGAATAATTGTGCAGATATGTCTGAAAATCAGGTCATTTCAGTGCATCAGCCTACTGAGGCGAGTAGCCTAAAACTAGTAGCAATGAATTCACATAGGCTTTGCTTCGCACCACTAACTTCTGTTCCCGTTGGGTCCCTGCCAGCTTACTTACCAGCCAGATACGTTGAAAGTTTGCTGGCAGTGACTGCAGAGTGCTAAGAAATTTTGAATGTTAACTGCGTATACTAGGTCCTAAATTTAAAAGTGCGACCTTAAACAGGTTTTTGAAGTTTTATGGGTTATGATTTCACGACGTAGCTTCGTATTGCACCACAAACGGTCAAATGTTGTTTGTTATAGTTTTTGCTGGTTTTTCTTCAAAGGAAACAAACAAACTGGCTAAAGTACTGCCTTTGATGAAATTGAGAAATGCAATTACAAACTAAAGTAAAACTTCATTAATGCGTAGTCTTCTAACTCAGAATTTGTGACATTTTAACAAGAGCTAAAATTGACTTTGTACCATATTTGAGGAAATGGTTTCTGAAGTAATGTAACTGGGAACAAGCTGCAGAGGCCATGTTTAAACCATTTGAGGAGACAGTTTTTAAGCACCTAAGCCACATTTATCTTATACATTCCCATCGCTGTTGCCAAATATAACTGCTTATTAATACTATTATTTCGATATTCAGTATTTATGCTGTATCAGTATGTTTAGGGCTGACTAATCAAGCACATATATTTGGAGAAACTGACATTTATTTCGTTTTCCCCTAAATGTACTTCATTGTCTTCTCTTCATTTTGTAAGTTGAAATCACAGGGTTTATCTTACTCTTGGAGTCGATGGAACTGACCGATGAAGAGAGTGGTGGTCATTTGTTGTGAAAAAGAGATTAACCTAGAAAAATTTAAGAAAGAAAGCAGTGTATAATAAAAATTGGTAAGGTACTAAAAACCTAATACAGTTTTATTCCATAAATTTCCAAATAATATAGACAGATGATAGACCTTGAAACAATGTATGTAACTTTATTATAAATAGAAGCAAAATACTAATTTACACAGAAGGCAGTAAATTTTGCAGCTTTGTACCCTCAAGAAGGAACACATTTTTCATTCGATAATATTTGTTGAGCACCTCTTTTCTTCCAGGTCCTGTTCTAGGCTCTGGTGTGCAGCAGCAGACAGCGACAACATCTCCGTCGCCTTGTGGAACTTAGGTTCTACTGAGGAGACAGACAGTGAAAATAACTGGAACAAGGAGTGTTTACTAATCAGAAATGGTAAATTCATGATCTGCATGCCACCACCCATTTCTCATCCTAAGAGGGAACACATCATTAGTCAAGCCTGACATTTTTTTTTCCTACACTCTCCAGTGTATCCTCACAACTTTCCTTAACATAGTGCTTTAGACACAGACATTGGAAGGTATGGAAGCCCCCCCAAAATCTGTAAAATCAGTGTGTATATATACAGCATGTGGGAGAACATGTGTGTGTGTGTTATTTGGGGAAGAGAGAGCATTCATAATTTTATCAAATTCTCGAAGAGATCCATGATCTCAAAAAGACTAATTATTACTAATTTAGATCTTTTTCTGGGTGATTTAGCAATGGAATTTCAGTCAGTTAGAAAACAACTGCCATGATTTCCTAAAATACCTTCTCGCATCACAGTCAGTGCAGGGGGCTACCTGAAATTACCATTTCTCTTGTTTGTCTGGTGCAGGTCATCGTTCATGTGCATTTATTAGGTAGGAGAACTAAGAGGAAGAGACTCCTTTAAGGAATTAAAACGGCAGACACTCTGCTTCTAGCCTATGCTGACAAAGACGTGTTATGTACTGAGATTCCCCTCCCTATAGCTCAGCTTCTGCAAATGTGAGAAAATGCCTGTCGTGTTCAGAAGAATGCTCTTACTCTAAGCGCGTTAGCATTGTAATGTTGAATAAAATCAACATAACTTGGAAACCTGCATAAGAATTTCCAGAAAAATGATCAAACTTTCAAGTATTCTCCAGCTTTTCCCTTCTGTTGTAAGGATACAACCAAAAGGTAAATTCAGAGCAAATCGTCCATGGGCCAGTACCTTTGCTATGGAGCCCGAAAAAGTGACAAATGACTGTTGACTGTTGAGACTTCCCCTTTTTGCACAGACATATTTGTTGGCGGCTACACGTAGAGACTCTCAGAGAAGGCTTTCTGCCCTGAAAGCTGTCCATTCCGAAGTGTGTTTAGGTAGCAGTCACAGAAGCAGGGATGCAGGGGAGAGGTGCGGTTCAGGCAGACATCCTGGCTCTGCTTCCTACTGTCGGTGTGTCTGTGGGTCAATGGTTTCATTTCTCCAAGCCTTAGTTTTCTCATCTGTAAAAGAGGCACGATACTAGTCTTCAGTGTCGCTGCAAGGGTTGAAACGATGTGTGAAAAAGCATTAAGCAAAGTTACTATCTCAGAGTAATTGCTCAAGAAAATAATTGCTCACACTAAGAAAATCATCACTTCCACATTAAATTTTGATCTGTATCACTGTGTAGTAAATGTTGGAATTACTGAAGAGAGTCATTTTCATTTAAGTGCTCATGATCAGCCCAATATCTCAAATATTAGCTTTTGCTGTCTTGGAACTTTCCACCGCCAATCTAGGACAAATGTGTTAGTTTTTTTCTAAACTCCTAGAGTGTTCATGGTTTATTTATACAATACAATTTAGTGTCATGGTAAACATGATTTGTATTGTTAAGTGATTATTTTCTGAATTTTAGACTTACTTCTCCACTCAGATATAAAGTGCTTGAAGAATGAGTTATTTGTTACATATCTTTTATTCTTTGGAGCGCCTAGCATCATACTTGACTGAACCGTGGAAGAATTTGAGTAAAATCCTTCAGCAGAAATCTATGTGTCTAAATTAGTCAGTTATTCCTGCACTTTGCTCCCCACCCCCATCTCCCTCGTCTGGTGAGAGTGTCCTGTCGCCTCAGGGTTGCCTTGGTGAGCGTGAGTACGGTCACGTGTCAGCAAGGGGCGCTGAGACCAACTCTTCTCTTTCTTCTTTTCTCCATATAGATGACATACTGTGCTACATTATGCATATTTCCCAGCCTTGGCATAAAGGCTCGTTTTTAAGTTTAACAAACACTTAATAATTCCTGGTTATATGCCAGGATGTGTGTAAAGGTACAGAGATAAACAGGACCTTAAGTAGCTAATGATGTAACAGGGGAAGACAGAAATTAAACAACTTTAAACCTTTTTGAGAGCCTAGGAAAAGAAAATACACACGGGGTATTTTGGGAGCACAAGTGAGATTATCAAGGAGGACTTCTTGGAGGAAGTGACTGCAGTTCTCAGTCTCAGAGAAGAGCAGGTGTTGGGTAGTCGATGTGGGAATGGTTGGGAGTGGAAGAGAAGGCGTTTGAGGTAGAGCAGAAGCATGAGCAACAACATGGCATCCCTAAAATGGTGTGGTTTGTGCAGGCAACTACAAGGAAGCAGCTCAAGGTTGCTGGAAAGTAAAATGCAAGTTGCGTAAGGATGAGAAATGTGCCTGGAGCAGGGCACACACAGGGTCCAGATTGCAATGGATCTCTTATGTCACTTTAATAAGGACCTTGGCCTTGAACCTGTCAGTGATGAAGAGCCATTGAGAGTAAAGGAAGGATGTGCTCAGTTTTATATAGTTCAATCTGATAAACTGGTGTGGATGGAGCTGATGTGAACAAAACCCATTAGGACACTGGTTAGGCTTGAATTAGAACACTCAGAGAGAGAAAGAGGTGTTCCGATTTGAGAAACATTTAGGTGAAATTGACACGACTTGGTGATTGGTGGGATGTGAAGGATGAGGGTGACCTTGGTGGCACCAGTAACTGGGAATACAAGAGAAGGAACAGATGTACTGGGAGAATAATGACTTGAATTTGGACATGTCAAGTGTCGAGTTTGAAAAAACGGTGTCAGTTCTAGAAGGTGATTTCTGGCAGACAGTGAGATATACGCCTGGATTTCAACCCTAACCTAATGATTTGTAGGTTCTCAGGCTGCAGATGGTAGTCTGAGCCAGGTTACCCAAAGTATGGTGTGTGTGCCAGCAGATCAGCATCACCCAGGAACTTTTTAGAAATGCCAAGTTTCAGGTCAGATCTACTATATCAGAATCTCTGGAGTTGGACCCACAAATCCATTTTTAAAAGTTCTGCAAGTAAATTATGAAGTCTGAGAAACACTGGTTTAAACCATGGGATCACCCAGAGAGGGTGTAGAAAGAGAAGGTTGCCAGGCACGGGGAAACACTACCAGCCCCACTTTCAGTGTGGGACCTGCTGACTACTTCTCACCTCCTCCTCTGCTAGCACCCAAGCCCCACCATCATCGTGCCTCTGCTGCTCTTTTCTTTCTTTCTTTTTTTTTTTTTTTTGTAGATAGAGTCTATTTTGTCGCCTGGGCTAGATAGAGTACAGAGGCATTACCCTAGTTCATAGCAACTTCAAACTCCTGGGCTCAAGTGATCCTCCTGCCTCAGCCTCCCAAGTAGCTGGTACTACACTCATGCACCACCATGCCTGGCTAATTTTTTTCCATGTTTTGTAGAGATGGGGTCTCGCTCTTGCTGAGGCTAGTCTCAAACTCCTGAGCTCAAGTGAGCCTCCTGCCTCAGCCTCCCAGAGTGCTAGGATTACAGGTGTGAGCCACTGTGCCCGGTCCCTGCTGGACTTTCACAACAGCCTCCTATGTTTTCTATTTCCATACCAGCCTCTCTACCACTATTCTCCTGACAGCAGCCAGAGTGAAAACACACTCATGATTACATCATCCTGTGACTTGCAGACCTTGAGGGACCTTTCATCCATTTAGAATAAAACGGAAGTTGTTACAATGCTACAGCCCACCGGTTGGCTTACTGTGGTAGCCAGCCTCCAAGACAATAAATATTCCCATCACATCTTATCAAGGCTGGTCTGTGTAACCAATGGAATATGGCAGAAATGATGACATGTCACTTCTGAGGCTATGTTATAAAAGCGATTGTGCCTTTTCTCTTGATCTCCCTTAGATTACTCATTCTGTGGAAAGCCAGGCGCCATGTCACAAGGACACTCAAGCCCCCTGTGAAGTGGTCCGTGTAGTAAGGCTCTGAGGCTTTCCACCAATAGCCGTATTAGTGAGCCATCTTGGAAGTAGGTCTTCCCGCTCCAGATAAATACAGCTGACAATCTGACTGTACCTCACGGAAAACCCTGAACAAGAACCACCCAGCTATGCTGCTCCTGGATCGACCCTCAGGAACTGTGTGAGGTAACAAACATTTATTGTCATAAGCTGCTAAATTTTGTCATGTAGCACTAGAAAACTAGAACACTTGCGATATGGCCCCTTGCAATTCCCCAGACTCATCTATAATGCTTAGCCATTGTTTAATCCATTCCAGGACCCCGGCCCCCTTGCTAATCCTGTCGTGAGAAACAGGTTCCCATGTTAGGTGTTACTTTCTCTGCAGGAATGCTCTTCCTCCAGACAGTCACACTTGATTCCTTTTCCTTCTTTATTCAGGTCTCTGCTCAAACGTCAATCCTTCAGAGAGGACTTCTCTAACATCACACCTAAAATAGTGCCTCTATCCCATCATCCTACTTTGTTTTTATTTATAGCATGTAGCACCTCTTGACATATTTTCTACATATTTGTTTTCCCTTTATTATCCACGTCTCCACAGAATGTGAGCTCTACCAGGTCAGGGATCTTGTTATATTCACCGCTGTATCCCAGAGACTAGAACACTGCCTAAACATATAGTCGACTATCAATAAAAACCTGTCGAATGAAAGAAAAAGGCCAGGAAAGTGGGCAGCATCAGTATTTAGGAAAGATGAAGTAAGAGATTCCCACAGAGGAGGCAGAGGGGGAACAGCTAGAGAAAACTGGGTGAGTACAGGGAGAATGGGAACACTTGCACCTGTGGACTCAGGTCACTTGCATTTCAGCTTTGAATAAATATTTATTTGATTGCTGCTATGCTTGAGTCACTGCACCTCCTTCTTACAGATTTTAGAGCAACAAATTTAACTTTATATTTTGAAATAATTACAGGTTTACAACTTTAAGAAATTGTAACGAAATGTTCACTCAATCTCCCCCAATGTCAACATCTTGCTTAGCTATGTGCAGTATCAGCACAGGAAACTGATACTGGTGCAATTCACAGGGCTTGCTCAGATTTCTCCAGTTATATATACAAGCGTGCGTGTGTGTGTGTGTGTGTGTGTAGTTCTATGCAATTTTATTGTATGTGAAGCTTCCTGTAACTACCACCATGACCAAAATACAGAACTTGACCATTGCCACAATGCTCGTTCTACCCTTTTACAGCCACACCCACCTCCTCCCACACCCATTCCCAGCTCCTGATGACCGCTAACCTGTTCACCAGCTCTATAGGATTTTAGTTTCAAGAATATTATATAAATGGAATTATATATACTTTTATAATTGACTTTTTTCGTTTAGCATAATTCCCTTGAGAGTCATCCAAGTTGCATGTTATCAATAATTTTGTTCCTTTTATGACTGAGCAGTATTTCATGGTACAAATGTACCACAGTTTGTGTAACTATTCAAGCACTGTAGGAAATTTGGATAGTTTCCAGTTAGGAGCTAGTGTGAATAAAGTTACTATAACATAAACATTTGTGTACAAGTTTCTGAGTGAACCTAAGTTTTTACTTTCCTGGACAAATACACAAGAGTGCAATTGCTAGGTTGCATGGTACATCCATGTTTAGTTTTAGAAAATCTTGCCAAACTGATTTCCACAGTGGCTGTACCATTTTACACTCTTTTTCACAATGCATGAGCGATCCAGTTTCTCCATATCTTTGCAATCATTTAGTGTTATCATCATTCTTTAAGCTATTTTCATAGGTGTGCGGTAATGTCTTGTGGTTTTAGTTTGCATTTCTCTAATGAATGATTATGGTGAACATCTTTTTGTGTGCTTGTGATCTATATACCCTCTTCAGGGAAATATTTATTCATAATTTTTGCTCAGCTTCTAATTGGATTATTTGCCCCTTTACTATTGAGTTCTTCATATTTTCCAGATACAAATCCCCCGTTGGGTATGTGATGTTCAAATATTGTCTCCCACTATGTAATTTGTCTTTTAATTGCCCCATCACAGTTTTTCACAGAATAATCATTTTTAATTTTAATTAGGTTATATTTATCAATGTTTCCTGTTTTGGATTATGTTTTCACTTGCAAATGTAAGACCTTTCCACTTAGTCCAAGGCCCTGAAGATTTTCTTATGTATTTTTTTATTAAAGTTTTATAGCTTTACATTTTATATCTTAGTCTGTGATACATTTGAGTTAATTTTCATACTAGGTCTGAGGTTTTGGTGCCTAAGTGCATATGGTATGAGGTTTAAGTTAAGATTTTTCCTCTTTCTTCTTTCTGGTTTGTGTGTATAGATGAAATGTTCCTGCTCCAGCACCATTTGCTGGACAGGCTATCCCTCCTTCATTGAATTGCTTTTGCACCTTTGTTAAAAATTCGTTGGGCATATTTGTGTGGGTCTATATCTGGGTTCTCTACTCTATATCTGTGTCCATTTATCTGCAGGTCTTCATAGATTCTCTTTATGGAATCTTATTCTCATGAGGGTTTCTATCTCTTTATGGAATCTTATTCTCATGAGGGTTTCTAGTTCTCCTAGTTTGGTTAGAGTTTTTTTTTTTTTAAATCATTAATGTGTTTTGGATTTTGTCAAATGTTTTTACTTCATCAATAGATATGATCATATGATTTTTCTTCTTTAGCCCATTGATATGGTAGATTATGTTGATTGATTTTTGAATATCCAATAAGCCTTGAAAAGCTTGAATAAATCCCACTTGATCATAGTGTGTTATTCTTTTTATGCATTGATGCATTTCATGATAATATTTTGTTAATGAGTTTTACATTTAAATTCATAAGAGATATAGGTCTCTGTTTTTCCTTTTTTATTATCTTTATCTGGCTTTGGTGTCAGGGTACAATAGGCCTCATGAAATGAGCTGGGAACTGTTCTCTCTTCTCTATTTTCTGGAAGAGAATATTATATTTCTAATAAATAAGTTTTTTTAAGATTAATAATGTTCTGGAGAATCAAGACACAGGATATTAAGGGAAAGGGAACAGGTTTGTGTATTTTTCCTTCACATTTAGTGTATTCCTCTCTGGAGTCCACTGTGCATTAGTCAGAGTGGGAAGTTCAGTTTAAGAGATTCCAAATGTGTAGGAAATGTGACTTTAATTTGTCTTCCCACTCACTGGTATTTTAAGAAGCACTAAAGAAAGATTAGAGATTAGCACTTGCGTAAGCAGCTTAAAGGACAGCTAAGTTTTTAATTACTTTCTAATTACTTAGTACCTGCACTTTAAGTACTTTCCTATATATAATTAATAATACTTTCCCATCTGTCAGAAGGGATCAAGAACCAAAGGTTATACAGCTATGGAATACAGATTTTTTTTTTTACAAAACGTTTTATTATATTTAGATTTAAAATTTGCATACAGTAGAGTTTACTCCTTGTGATGTACATGATGAGTTTTGACAAGTGCGTAGGGTTGTATATCCACCATGATGATCGAGATACCAAATAGTTTCATCATTACTCAAAAATCCCTTGTGTTTTTTCTTTGAAGTCAACTTCTCCCCTCAACCACAACCCCTGGTAAACCAGTGATCTGTTTTCCAACCCTGTAGCTTTGCCTTTCCAGAATATAAATGCAATCAGGCAGCATAGAGCCTTTTGACTTTAAATTTTTCCACTTAGTAAAACGTTTCTGTGATTTATTTATGCCATTGCATCTATCAGTAGTGAGGCTCCTTCTAGCTTTATTTCTTCTTTCTACGAAATCTTAAGAGTATCCAACACACTTAAAGTTCTTCTGGAGGAATTCCCTGGTGATCGGTCACAGTGCTTAGAGCCATATAGCCCCATTACCGGGTCGATAAGATCAGAGAGAAACTGACTAGAAATCAGCCATTGCTAGACCAGCCAATGACCAGTGACGTTCCCTGGCAAAAGAGTGGTATCCAACAAAGGCAGTGGCAGTGGCCGCTGCCTGGGGCAGCCCACTGGGTCTCGGTAGCAGCAGGAGGGGTGGAGACAGAGTGAGAAAGAGCAGCACTTGAAACGGGGAGCAGTGGTTGCATTCCC